>PVJD01007817.1:0-79604 GCA_004026545.1 Mormoops blainvillei
AGTTCAACCTTTCCCAGCTGGGGTCACTGGACAGCTGGCCCACAGTCCGAGCTCCCTGTTCCCAGGCACCTTCCACAGCTGCTCTGAGCCCATAAGATTCCTAAGAATCCCTCAAAAAACCTTCCTTATAGGAATGGGTGGGTAAGAGAGGGGACCTTTGCATTCTTCTGACTTGCAATACTAACCTGCTGCCTCTCTGCTATACCTCAGTGTCTGCTTCACTCCTTTGCCTGCACTATTTTCCTTCTATATCATCTCCCCAACTCATGAGAAGTTGATAGAACAGAAGTTCATTTGTTATTCTTTCATTTCTGCTCACTTGTTTAAAAGGTCATTACTTGGACTTCTGGTCAAGATGGAGGTATAGGTAGACATGCTTTGTATCCTGCAGCAACCACAAGAAGAATCACAACTAACCTCAAAACAAAAAACACCCAGAACTGCCAGAAAAATAAAACTGTATGGAAGTCTGACAACCAAGGGTTTAAAGAAGCCATGTTCATCAGATGGGTAGGAGGGGTGGAGATGGGGAATTAGGGCAAGCGGATGCAGTGTGGCATGGAGAGGTGGAGGTAGTGGCAGCAGAACAGGCAGTCCCACATTCACATGTGATGGATAAAAATTGAGAGAGATACCTTGAGAGAGAGCAATCCCAACCCCAGGCTATAGAGCCCGAGGTCCCAGTGCCAGAAAGATAAAGCCTCATAACTTCTGTCTGTAAAACCAGTGGGGGTTGGGGAGGCAGAATAAACTGCCGGTTTCTCAGGAGAATCCATTTAAAGGACCCACAGAGATTTAGAACTTATACAAACCCACCCACTGTGGGAATCACCACCAGGGCAACAGCTAGAAGGGCACCTGTCACATACAAGAAGTGGATGAAGTGACTGGAAATGCGGTGAGTGCTGGGCAAGCCCAAGAAGCCAGGCAGTGGCATTGTCCCCTCTCTGACACCCCCCCAAAAGAGTCACAAAGCATGAAGTGGGCTGTCCCACACTGGCAAACACATAAGGGTCTGCCCCATACAACTTAATGGGTACGCTAAAACAGTCAAAGCAGCTCTACATAATACACAGAAACAAACACAGGGAGGCTGCCAAATTGAGGAGACAGAGAAATATGGCCCAAATGAAAGAACAAAACAAAACCCCAGAAAGAGAACTAAACAAAATGGAGATAACCAACCTATCAGATGCAGAATTCAAAATGCTGATGATTGGGATTCTCAGAGAACTCACTGAATATGGCAAAAATATAAGGGAAGAAATAAAGGCTACACTAAGTGAAATAAAGAAAAATCTACAAGGAAACAACTGTGAAGGGAAGGAAGCTGGGATTCAAATCAATGATTTGGATTATAAAGAAGAAATAAACAATCAACCAGAACACAATAAAGAAACAGGAATTCAAAAAAAATGAGGAGAGAATAAGAAGACTCTGGAGCATCTCCAAAAGTGCCAACATCTGAATCACAGGGATGCCAGAATGAGAAGACAAAGAACAAGAAATTAAAAACTTATTTGAAAAAAAATTAAAGAAAACTTTCTTAATTTGGCAAGGAAGGAAATAGGCATATAAGTCCAGGAAGCTCAGAGAATCACAAACAAGTTGGATCCAAAGATGACCACACCAAGACACATCATAATTAAAATGCCAAAGGTAAAGATAAAGAGAGAATATTAAAAGCAGCAAAAGAAAAGCAGGCAGTTACTGATGAAGGAGTTTCCATAAGACTAGCAGCTGATTTCTCAAAAGATACTTTGCAGGCAAGAAGAGACTGGCAAGAAGTATTCAAAATGATAGATAAAGTGACAGATAAAGTGCTTCCCAAACAAGGTAAAGCTAAAGGAATTCACCATCGCCAAGCCATTATTACATGAAATGTTAAAGGGACTTATTTAAGTAAAAGAAGATCAAAACTATAAACATTAAAATGACAACAAACTCACAACTATCAATAATTGAATCTAAAAAACAAAAACAAACTAAGCAAACAACTAGAACAGAAGCAGAATCATAGATATGGACATCATTCAGAGGGTTATCAGGTGGGAGGGGGAGGGAAGAGAATGGGGGAAAAAGTACAGGGAGTAAAATCATAATTGGTAGGTACAAAATACCAATGTTAAGAATAGTATAGGAAACGGAGAAGCCAAGGAACTTATATGTACAGCCCATGGACATGAAATAAGGGGTGAACTGCTGGAGGGAAGTGGGTATGGGACAGAAAGGGGCAAAGGGGGAAAAATTGGGAAAACTGTAATAGCATAATCAGTAAAATATACTTTAAAAAGTTCATTCCTCTATTAAGGGACTTGATTGTACAATATCTTCTGCTTCCCTACTTGACTGTCAGGGCCTATCGGGTTGAGATCACCATGTTGATCTTTGACTTTCTACCTTCATGAAAGTGCTTTGTACCTAGCAAAGACTTAATATATGTTAGTTGAATGAGTAACTTTTCCTCACAAAAGATGGTATTCTTTAATGTATAGTTTCCCTAATGTTATTTTAAAAAAAGAGAGTATTAACTCAGTTAGTAAGAAATGAGAATTTTAATCCCATCAAAAGGACATTATTGACAAAGGAACCAGGTGACCTTGGAGATGAAATTTCCAACTCTGTAAATTATGGGGGAAAGGTCCAACCTACATTCTGATTCTAACATATTTTAAACATTTTACTTTTTAAAATATATTTTATTGATTATGTTACTACAGTTGTCCCTTTATTTCTCTCTGCCCTGTACCACTCCTCCCATCAGTATTCTTCCCCCACCCTTAGTTCATGTCCATGGGTCATACATATAACCTCTTTGGCTTCTGCACTTCCCACACCATTCTTAACATCCCCCTGTCTACCCTGCACCTACCATTCATGCTTCTTATTCCCTGAATCTTTTCCTTCATTCTCCCCCAACCTCCTCCCCACTGATAACCCTCTATGTGATCTCCATTTCTGTGATTCTCTTCCTGTCCTAATTGTTTGCTTAGGTTTTTTTTTGTTTGTTTGTTTTTTTAGCTTCAGTTGTTGATAGTTGTGAGTTTGTTGTCATTTTACTGTTCATAGTTTTGATCTTCTTTTTCTTAGATAAGTCACTTTAATATTTCATTTAATAAGGGCTTGGTGATGATGAATTCCTTTAACTTGACCTTATCTGGGAAGCACTTTATCTGAACTTCCATTCTAAAGGATAGCTTTGCCAGATAGAATAATCTTGGATGTAAGTCCTTGGCTTTCATGACTTTGAATACTTCTTTCCAGCCCCTTCTTGCCTATAAGGTTTTTTTGAGAAATCAGCTCATAGTCTTATGGTAACTCCTTTGTAGGTAACTGTCTCCTTTTCTCTTGCTGCTTTTAAGATTCTCTTTAATCTAGGGTAATGTAAATATGATGTGCCTTGGTGTGTGCTTCCTTGGGTCCAACTTCTTTGGGACTGTCTGAGCTTCCTGGACTTCCTGGCCTTTGCCAGATTGGGGAAGTTCTCCTTCATTATTTGTTCAAATAAGTGTTCGATTTCTGGCTCTTGCTCTCCTCGTTCTGGCACCCCTATGATTCAGATGTTGGAACATTTAAAGTTGTCTCAGGGGTTTCTAAGCCTGTGCTCATTTTTTTGAATTCTTGTTTCCTCATTCTGTTCTGGCTGAATGTTTATTTCTTCACCTGCTCCAAATAGCCGATTTGAGTCCTAGCTTCCTCCCCTTTGCTTTTGGTTCCCTGTGTATTCTTCTCGATTTCTCTTTGCATAGCCTTCACTTTTTCCTCTATTTTGCAACCATACTCAACCAGCTCTGTGAGCATCCAGATTACCAGTGTTCTGAACCCTGCATCTGTTAGGTTGGCTGTCTCTTCATCGCTTAGTTCTATTTTTGGAGCTTTGATCTGTTCTTTCATTTGGGCCATATTTCTTTGTCTTGGCCTGTCTGAGATGTTATAAAGGGTGGAGCCTTAGGTATTCAGCAGGGCGGGGCAACCCCCTTCAATGCATTGTGGTGCTAATGTGGGGGAGGGGTCAGAGAGGGAACAGCCATTTGCTCAGCTCTCAGCCAGCTTTCAGTCACTTCCCTTATTACACATAAACAAATTGGGCCCTTTTGGTGCTGGTTCCCAGGTAGGTGGGTTTGTTCATGTTCTAGGACCCTGTGGGTCTCTCCCACAGACTCTCCTGTGAGGCTGGGAGTTTCTCCAGCCACAACAATCCACACAGGTTTTTACAGCCAGAGGTTTTGAGGCTTTCTTTTCCAGGCTGGAACTCTGGGTTGTATGGTCTGTCTTGCTCCCTGCTTGTTCCTCCTAGTTTATCTGCACAAATGTGGGACTGCCAGCTGCCTCCTTGTCCACCAGCCCACCCAGTCCTCTAGCTACTTCCTTGTCATGTGTCCCCTACACCCTGGTTTCCTGTCTCCATCTCCACCCCTCCTACTAGTCTGGATAGATTGCTTCTTCTTTAATTCCTTGGTTGTTGGACTTCTATACAGTTCAATTTTCTGGCAGTTCTAGTTGAGTTTTGTTTTAAAATTTGTTATTGTTCTTCTTTTGGTTGTGCGAGGAGGCAAAGTGTATCTACTTACGCCTATATTTTGGGTGGAACTATTTTAAACATTTTAGACAATTGCTACTTTCCAATAATCATCCACTCAACAAAGAAGCTGAGGAAACAGGTAAAAATGATAGAAAATGGTGCCAACTGGAGATCATGTAAAAAGTTAAGTATAACATCATCAATGCACACAACTAATACTTGGTCAGGAGGTAGGGACACACAGTAAGAAAACATAATTCACCTGGCAAAATTCCAGTTTTACTAATTTTTTTAGGAAACATTGGGCAGTAATTTCCAATCTACTAGGGACAGCAATATCCCAGTATTTGCTTGATATTTTAATCCTTTTTGGCATATGAACATACATGTCATTTGCAATTTGATAAATTAAAATAAAACTTAAAATATTACAAGTCCTATTGCCACCCCCAGGACACCTTTCCCTCCATCACCCTGCCCTCTCCACAACCAAAACCAGAATAGGGCTGACTTTGCAATAAAGCAGCTGTAGTCCACACTTTTGACTGATTCTGCCATCTAGTGGCCATAGGTGTAAACACCTTGGTTTATACCAAAACCAGGAACCAGAGAATTGAAACTCAGAGTGGTGGTACCACATGGAAGACAGTGGAACCAACCACTATGTATCGGCCAACTTTCTGCCTGTCATGAGTGGGCAAAACAAAGCTCTCTTCTGTTCTACCTATAGCTGCAAACCCAAGTCACCTAGGCAGGACTACAGGCCACCTCTTCTGTGAAGACTTGGCTGTGTCCCCTGAGACCCAGCTCCCTCTCTGTGCTCAGCTACACCTGTGCTTGCTCCCTTCGGAGCTCCCCCTGGTGGGTCCAGTGTGCCTTTTCTCTCCGTCCTCGCCAGGACCAGTTGTTTGTTGATTTATTAATGACAACCATTCTGACAGGTGTGAGGTGTCGTCTCATAGTGGTTTTAATCTGCATTTCTCTGAAGATTTGTGATGTTTAGCACCTTTTTACATGTCTATTGACATCTGCATGTCTTCTTGGGAGAAGTTTCTAGGCAGGTGCTTTACCTATTTTTTAATTGGATTTTTTTTTTTAATGTGCTGAGGTATGAGTTCTTTATAAGTTTTGGATATTAACCCCCGTTAGATGATCCCATTCAGTGGGTTGTCTTTTCACTTTGTTGATGGCTTCCTTTGTTGTGCAAAACTTTTTAGTTTGATGTAGTCCCATTTTAAAATTTTTTCTTTTGTTTCCCTTGCCCAAAGAGATATATCAGAAAAAAATAATATTGCTAAGAGAGATGTCAGAGATTTTACTGCCAATGTTTTTTTCTAGGAGTTTCATGGTTTTAAGTCTTATGTTTAAGTTTGTAATCCATTTTGAGTTTATTCTTGTATACTGTATAAGAGAGTGGTCTAGTTTCTCCCCTTTTCCTTAAGGTAAGATTGTTGCTTTGAAAGCATCTTCTCCCCTCACTGCCTCCACTTCCTTGCCATCTTCCTCTCCTCAACCCACTACCATCCGACTGCCCCCTCCACCACCTCACTGAAACCACAAAATCGCTGTGGCCAAATCCTCAACAGCCACGCAATCGCCAGCTCCAATGTCTCAACCCTTCTTTCCCCTGCAGGGTTAGGTTCTGTGCTCACTTCCTTCTTAAAACCCCCTCCTTTTTTGCACTGAGTCCGTTCTCTCTTAACTCTCCCCCAACCTCTCCGATTGCTCTTTCTCTATGTATTTTACTGATTACGTTTGTTCCTGCCCTCCCTTTAAATGTTGGCACACCTGAAGTCACTCTCTATCCCCTTCTCACTCTCTGTCCCAGCAAGCTTACCTATGTGACAACTTCACTGGCTATAGAGTGTGCTGTGATCTGACAAGGGACCTACTGGGAACACTGTGTAGAAACCTGAGGCCCTGATCCTCCAAAATTAACTTCAGCATGGTTGTTCCCAGAGGAAATGGGGTCTGGGGAAAGTCGCTCATCATGATTTATTAGTGTCAGTGGGAATAAATTTTTGTTAATAATGAGATCGCTGAGGCAGGATTCTGTTCCAAAATGATGCTATTTTGTCAGAAGTTACACGAGCTATTCTGAGTTCAAAGGTCCAAGAAATGAATGCACAGCACAGCCTGTGGGTCCCTGCCCCTGAGAAGCCCCCTGCAGCCTGGGGGAGCAAGGAAGCAGCAGCCTTGTTGACATTTCCTCTGTGTGTCGGGGGGCGGGGGGGGTGATGTTCAAGGTCATTCTCCATGGGAAGGACTGTCAGGCTCTGTGACCACATTACTTTTCAGGTTGTGAGTGTGACCGTCCCAGGTAAAATACCAGGAGAAGACCCTCAATCAGGAAAAGTGCACAACACACATTGGGGGTTGCAATTTAGTTATATGGTGCTGATTGTTAGTGAGGAAGGACCAACTCCTAATACCCACCCTCCTTGCTCCATGTACACACGCACACAGGCACACACATGCTCACACATGCCAAGTCCAAGGAGCATGGGTGGCAGCATCTGGAGTGCCTGCCAGCTGCAATCAGATGGCCAAAGTTCTACTCTAAGCTCAGTTCACAATGTCCGCATGGTCTTGGTCAAGTCATTTTCCTCTTATGAACCTTGGTTAACTATTTTTTGTAAATGAGGAGCTAGAACTATGGACTTGCTGATTCCTCCCAGTTGATCTCTGGAGTCTATAAATATAAATTAAGCAACATTACCTCTAGCATTTGGAGAAGCTGCATTTATCAATTTTGGCCACGAGAGGGAGACATGTGATTGTTAAGGGCTTGGGTTTTATTTTCTTATTTTTGATTTGGTAGCTAGAAGGTATTCTTGCTCTGAGCTTAAAGTTGATTACTTTAAGGTAAGGCAAAAGAATTCTTGGATTTCTCCATTCTCTCCATCATCTCTGATAATCAGAACAAGTCAAGTAAAGGCACCTTTTCCAATGTAATAATAATTTATCAACAAAACTTCCTGTAGAATACATTTAAAAAGGAACGTTCAAAATAAAAATTATCTCTTTAAACCTTGCATTGGCTAATTACAATTGCAATATTGTGTTACTTTTATGATATTCATTTTAAAGTGATTAGAAATCTACATATTCTTTTCATCTCAGCACTAGGTACATTAGAGATAAATTAGATACTAGCAAAGAATCCAAAAATAGAATGGTGGGGAAAACATACAATTCTCTTAAATAATAATAGTCATTAAAATGATAATAGTAACTAAAAGTGATGACATAATAGACACATATCACTGAGTTTAAAAAATCAAGATAATTTAATTATAATTAAATATTATTGTGTTTCAATCTTGACTATTCACATATAAAGAAAGATAAAGAAAAACCCCACAATTTTAGGGAGTTCATCCTTGTTGATAGGATTATCAATTGTAGTTATTTTTTTCTTTTTAATGTTATATGATTTTCAAATTCTCCAGTGTGGACTGGTATTACTTCATATTTTAAAAGAAAAATGAAAACAATAATCTCTCATGCTCTTTCCAGGGAGTTCTAGAGCAATCATCTGTATTTCTGGAATCAGCAAACACTGAACACACCCTTGGCACCGTCCACTTCTTGGATCGTCCTTAAAAACACCTGTGATGAAAGGCTTCTTCCTCCCTTATATAACCTGTTGTGTATTGGGTTAGTTCTGATTATAATAACATTCCTGATGCAAAGCCAAAATTTGCCCTGTCTACATCCCATCCTTCAGCTCAGTTCTGCCTCCGACACAAAGCCCGTGACAGGACCGCCCCAGTTTAAGGGCAGGTCTCTGGACTCCTCTGTGTCCTCCAAGGGTTTCTGTTCTCTGAGCCCCACAGCCACCGTTGACTCATTCATTCTGTTAGGATTTAGGGGCCAGCAAGTGTGCTAGGCCCTGCGATGCAGCAACTAGCAGAGCCCAGACTCTAATTAAGGGCAAACCAGCCATTTACCATCCCTGTCACATGCTTCCACGGAGTAAGCAGGGACTGGGAAGCCCATGAAGAGGCGTCTCCCTGGCCTTGCAGGCTAGGAAGGCTGCTCCAAAGAAATGGCTCCCAAACTGCAAGCCGAAGGGAGGGAGAGGTGGGGAGGGGGAGGAAAGCCCTAGGGAGGCAGGAAGAGGGTGGGCAGAGCCCAGGGGAGAGAAGTGGAACTCTGGGAGGCGGCCATCCCCACCCCTTCGCTCTTCAGGCAGGCGCTCCACTTTGTCAGGCTTACTCCATCCTGAGAGCTGCTAGGGAACAGGGACTGTTTCTTTAAAATTTTACCCTCCCCTTTGTCTTAGCCCAGTAAACCACAATACATTTTTGCTGGATGAGTGAATAAATACACAACACATATACTCCGATGAGCAAAGAGTGTATGTCATCTGCCTCAATGTAAAGACGGGTCTTCAATTTTCTCTCCCTTTTTAAATGCAGAAGTCGGTGATCTCTTAGACCTTCGAGATGCCACAAAAGGTACAATCACCCTCAAGTTTGATGTGGCCACTGTCTTCACCCACTATGTCGTTATCCATCTCGACTGGTCCATTGTATAATTCTCCACTTTTTATTTTCTTCCATTTCCATTAATTCATTTATGAGTTAAGCTTTTAGCCTCATGGGGATCCTTCTGCAGAGGGGCCGTGCGCGTGCGGACGCGTGCAGATGTGCGCTTGGCGTTTCTGTTCACAAGCAGTAGCGCAGGAGGCCCGTGTGCCACTCAGGAGGTCAAAGCAGTCGGGGCAACCGGAGCTCGCACGCGGGTGGGTCCAGCAAAGGTGGTGGGTGTCCAGGGTGGGGTCGCAGTGCAATCGGCACACGGAAGGAAGGGTAATGTGAAGCAATGCTCCCACTGAGGGACAGACAAGGGCCTCGCTCCCTGAAGGCTGATACATGTCCTCATTCTGTGTTCTGGTTCTGTCCAGCTGCCCAGGTGTTTTTCATAAACCAGAAGCAACGAGAAGGTGAGGTAGGAACTTTTCTTTCATTCTCTGAACTAGTTCTGCTCTTTGGAATAATGTCCAGTATGCTGGTAAACTTTGTCAAATGACTTCTCAACTAGATGAAGCCAAATACCTTGTCCCCTTTGAAGCCTTTCTTTTTCTAATTCATTTAGAAAATTCTTTCTTTTTCTTTTTCAAATCATTTTTAGTACAACTGCAGTGCTAGTTCTAGAATGAATAGGCAATACTGACCCTGAGAGAGAGCTTACAAACTAGTTAGCTACAGAGAGATCAATGGAAATACGCTATAGTTAAATTCAGAAATTTAAATTGCTAACACAGGTAAGGAGAAACCAGGTGAATATTTTAATTAACCATAAACGTGACATGAACCAACAGTGTGCTGTGGCTGTAGATTGAATTCTTAAACATTTCATTTTAAAAAGACATCACCTAATTACTGTAATTCCAAATGGCATATTTTAAATCAGGGATTTTTCCAAATAAAGCATCTTTGGGGGGATAAAAACCTTGTTTTCCTTGTCACATAAAATTGGTATTAACTGTTGCAGGTATTTAATCAAGAGAACACAGGCTTAAAAGGGGACAAGGTATTTGGCTTCATCTAGTTGAGAAGTCATTTGACAAGGTTTACCGGCATACTTGACAATATTCCAAAAAGCAGAACTAGTTCAGAGGATGAAATTGACTGGGAAACCAATTTTCATTCAGCACATACACAAAACTCCTTAGAAATGGAACTGCCTGTTAATGGGTCAGCTGTCATGAAGGAGAGGCCCCCACGAAACTGTGGCCGCTCTGCATGAACAGAAACTTGTGACAAGTGGGCACATGCTATTACTGGAATAAACCAAAACTTTCATAATTAGATCCTAAGACACTTCTTTTGTTATCATTTCTCCTGTATTCTTTCCCTTCTGTGTGTTCAGTCAGGCGTCTGACTCTTTCACTGTCTAAAGGAGGTGAGTGTTCCAGCAGAAAGAATTGACTTTTGTTTCCAAACACATGAACTGAAAGAACTTGCAAGGTTTGCAGAAAAGGTAACAGAGAAAAGAGTGTTTCCCAATTGAAGAGAGCATTGTTTTGTTTTGTAATTAAGGAAGTGAAGTGAGAGTGGCCAGAGGAGACTCTTTCAGCATAGAAAGAAGCACCATTGTAGAATTTTCCTCCCCTAGTACTGGAAAAATTAGAAAGGCCAATAAAAAATAACCAACAGTAATCAAACAAGGAAATGGGCATAACGTAATACAATAAAAAAGCTAGTGACTCAAGAGAGGGGAAAAAAGATTTTGGAGAAAAATGGAGAGGGACAACTCTGCTCAGCCCCTAATTCGGCTTCCGGCCCCATCCTCCACACCCACCCCCACATCCGGAGAAGTTTCACTAATGCTCCCAAATGTGCAGATGTTCTTCCCCTGGATGGCGCCTGGTGGGAATGGACGCCAGAGGCAAACGGGCGCATCAGAGCAGAGTGAATGCTGGGGCGGGCTTTCTCCAGCACACGTCAAGGCTCCCCTCGGGCGTAGGACGGCGAGCCGCGTTATTGGTTGGCGGTGGGGAGGAGCTGAGAGGTAGGCGTGCCATCCTTGGACTGAACTATCCACAGGTCAGACAATGTTAATGTTTTAGTGTTAGAAGACATTGCCTCCCCTAATGTCTTCTGTCACAGCATTAAAAACCTTCATACCAGCATTTTACTTTTCAAAACTTATTGGGAAAATGCTACTTTTAAAGAATATACTATGGAGGGTCGCTATACCCTTTGCTATCTCAACTGTCTTCTGACTATGCCTTTGCATGAAACCCTGTTGATATTTTTCTTTAAATACTGCAAAATTTTAAATGTCCTAAAAATTGTCTAAGACTCAGCTTGATTGCTGTCTCCTTCATCAGACCTTCTTCAGTTCCTCTGGTCAGTAGTCAGTATCTTCCTCAGAACTCCCAAGAGCTTGTGATCCTACCAACACATTTGAGTTACATTTGTGCAGTACATGTTTCATACATGTGTTTTACATTCTATTCAAGACTGTGAACTTCCAGAAAGCAACAGTCATGTATTCTATAACCAGGACAATGAATTTTCATAATGTTTTCTTTTTGTTCTCATATCTGATCAAAGAAGAAAACTGAGTCATTCTGTGTACTCTCGGGAGGAGGACTCGCTACCTATCAAAGGGCCAGTAAGCAGACCAGTTGTGTTTTAAAAGTCGGAGGGGCCTTGGTTGGTTGGCTTAGTGGATTGAGCGCGGGACCACGAAGCAAAGGGTCGCAGATTCGATTCCTGGTCAGGGCACATGCCTGGGTTGCGGGCCTGGCCCCCAGTAGGGGGCACGCAAAAGACAACCATACATTAATGTTTCTCTCTCTCTCTTTCTCCCTCCCTTCCCCTCTTTCTAAAAATAAATAAATAAGTTCTTTTACAATAAATAAATAAAAGTCGAAGGGAACAAGCCTTGTGTGGAAGGGTCACAGGAGCTAAAGGCCAGGTGGGTGAACACCCCTTGAAGACTAAGGAGCCACCCTCATGGGAGGCTTGGAAAACTTCAGGGTGTGGTTGGGAGTGGTCTTTGTGAGGAACAGGAAAGCAGCTTCCCAATGCTGGGGTATCTGAGAGTAGGAACAGAACTGGGACAATGCCCGGGGGTCCTAACTGGTTGGATTAAGGTCGGTCTGGGCACAGCCTTGGGAAGAGAGCCAGTGGGGTCTTCCTTCTGTGGGGGAGGCAGGGAGAGTGTCAGGGAGGATCTCAGGAATCCAGGGAGGAGCCCCATGGGAATGGAGTCACCACAGAGCCACCCCCGGCCAGTGCTGCCAAAAGACAGGTATGGACAGAGGGGATGGTGGCAATGGCCGTGGTGGACCCTCGGGCACTGTCTCACCTGTTCCTGGGATCCCCTGGCTTGGACAGTGTAAGTCTTCCTTATAACCCAAGGGCTATACTTTCTGACAGTTTGGATTCTCAACCAGTTTAATTTAATTGGCACAGTAGTTCATAGCAGTTACAGTTACATGACCTGATATATAACATTGCAGAAAAATGTAATTTTTCTATGATGATAACTGCCTTTTTAAATGATGGTAATTGCTTTTTAAAACAAGTTAATATTCTCATAATATTCTTTTTCTTTTTTGTTGGCTGGTCAAGCCAGACTATTTTAGTCATACTTTTAAATAAAGAGTCAAATCTCGGGTTCTGTTCTGGGGTTAATATTACTTCCAGTTTCTTTTTTTTTCCTAATTTTTTTTCACTGTTACAATTAGTTTTTTTGCAAGGGATGACTGATTTGTTGATTTTCTAACTATTTTAATTACTTGGTTAGGTGTTCCATGGATGATTTTATTTTTCTTTTTAAAGCCTGGATTAATGCCACGTGTTGTGCATTCACTCCTGCTTTCCCTGCATCCTGAATGGTTCCTAGTTTTATCTCTGGTCTCTCCATCATCTCTAGAGAGTCATTTAGTGTCTCATTCCCTCCATTGGTGACTGTGGAGTTAATGAGCATGCATTTTTCTTGTTTCCCTGTGCATTTTTTCGTGCTAGAATGTGACATTGCTCTATGGCCACATCTGAGGCAAACAAACAAGCAAACCAACACAAACAACTGCCCAGCCTCTGTCTGCAGGAACCTCAGTGGAGACTCTCAATGGCAGATAAGAGGATGTTCCTTTTCACCCATCTTCTTCAGACGGAGCCTTCAGAAAACCCCACCCAAAATTCCTGAAGTTCAGCAACAGTGAAATAAAAGGACTAGATCTCCTCTTTGGGCCTGAAAAGCTTTCTACCCTCCGTGCGCTGTTGGATTTCATCTCAGGCGTCTTGGAAAAGATCGGCGCCCGGGTCCCACCAGAGACCACATGGGTCCGATCTCTGGGTGTGGGGCCAGCTGCTAGGTTTGCTGGCACCTGCAACCGGCAAGGCTGGGGAGCCAGGCTACCCAAAGTTGACTAGGGAGTTAGAGCTGCTGGGAAATCCTTCCCGACACCTGGGGTGGTGGGGCAGGCAGTGCTGGCAACCGGTGGCAGAATAAAACAGTGAAAAGGGACAGCCATGGAGGACCCACTGGATGAACAGGAGGAATGGGGTGAGGAGGGCTTGAAGCCAAGTGTGAGCCCGGGCTCGTGGCCCAGCCGCCGCTCTGCTTTCCTGGACTTCTCTTCCTGTATGTGACAGATTCACAAGGACCATGCTTTTACAAACCCGATCATTTTTTTAAAGGTATTGGGTTTTTATTTTCCCCAAAACAAGATTATTTTGTTGTCCTTTCCATTTTTTTTTCTTTAGGGGTTCTTAAAACTTGTCTCGATAAACTTTCAAGGCTATCAATATGGCTGTTAAATTGCACTGCTGTCTGAATTATGGAAATTAAGTTATCTGCTTTCTGCTTGGTCTCTTTCCCTAATTTTGTAATCTGTTCCCTGTTACCTTTAGTCAGCTGTTAATGACTTCCAGTTTGTGCCTGAGGTTCTAATTGTGTCACGTCCTTCACGTACTGACACATTCTTTTGAGCTTTTCAGTAGGAGAGGGAACAAAGGCCCCGAGCTGGCCACTGGGCCTTGGCCAGCAGGTCCTCCTCCTGGGCCTCTCTTCTTCCCAGGCAAGTGGCGGGGCGAGGGAGCTGCCCTAGGCCAGTGCAGGGCAGAGAGGACGTGAGGAGGGGAGCTAAGCCCCCTGACGTGCTCCCCCACCTTCTTCAATGTTATCTGGTTTTATTGTTTTTTAAGATTTTAGGTATTAATTTTTAAAGAGAGGGGAAGGGAAGGAGAAGGAGAAGGAGAGAAACATTGGTCGGACAATATTAATCACACTATTTCTGCATCTGGAAAACCTGTCATGACGAACCTTCTTCCTTTCTCGCTTCCCTGCTTTGCCTAATTGCCTCCCTCCATTTCACTCTTTCTTCCTTCCTCTCCCTCTCCCCCTCTCTCACTCTCTCTCCCGTCTTTCCTTCCCTCCCTCCCTCCCTCCCTTCCTTCCTCTTCCCCGTCTTTCTCTCTCTTTTTTCTTTCTCTGCCTATCATATTTAGCCTGAAAGCTTGGACCGAGGAATCCAGCTGCTTGTTTCGGCCACTGAAAGGTCCAAGTTGAAATCTCTCAATTTTTCACTCGATCTCTGATCACAGTTCTGGACTTACAGATATCAGCAGGAAAAATTTAGGTATTTTCTTTCCCATTTGACCAAGACCAAGAGCACTTCGGAGGGGTTCCTGTAATAAGAAAGTTGTCCGTAATGAGAGCTTGAGCACTCACTGCCGATAACGCCCCTGCCGGGGTTCTCCTTGCCTTGACTCAGAGCCTGCTCAGCCGGGGCCCGGGGCCCGGGGCCCGGGGCCCGGGGCCCCGCCCCCGCCCCCGGCAGCTCTTCCCTGCTCGCACCTCGGGCATGCTCTTCCAATCTGACGATTCCAGTTGCTGATATTGAACTGAACCTTGCTTCCCTTCCTCATAAGCTCTGCATAACACCCAGCATTACACAATCCAGTCCCTGGGCTCTCCCGTCTGGCGTTTGTACGGGTGCCTGCATCATATCCCCATTACCAATTACAGCCAGGCTCTAGTTCAATTTACATAACAAGCGCCTTGTCATTGTGGATGGGAATATCTTTCCCCAAGGAATTACTCTATTTGGGGGTGAAGCCAGGATGGGGGAAGCAAACAACAACCAGTGCTTCTCTAGAATACATCTGGTCCCTTACTGGAGAACGTTCGAACCATCTGTTATGTTCAGCGACAAGTATCATTTACCATCCCTCAACCGACTTGACGTTATATCCTCAGCTCTTCTCAAAATCCTCAAGCCCAGGCCACAGTTACCCAGGTGAGACCAGGCAGTTAAAACTCCACGTTCTTCTGTCCTTTTACAGGACCCCTGGAGAGGACGCGGCTGGTCGGGTCACACGGACATCCACTGCCCCTAATTTTGGAGTAACAGAGCCTGATGGTTTTCTTCTAGTGAAGTGCTCTCTCCCAGCTCTCAACTGTTTTCTTCTGCTCATGGTACTGACCCCATCCCCTGCTCCCAGGATGGGACCATGACTCACATCGACCAGTCAGAGCCTTATGCTCCCTTGGCCACAGTGATTGGTATGAGATGAAGCCTTATTTGAAGTCATGCCCCTAAACCCTCTGTCACTTGAACATACACATTCTCCCTTTACTTTAGCAGCCCTGGGTGGGGTGTGCTGTCACAGTGCGCTGGTGATTCATTCGTCGCAGCCCGGGGCCTGCCAGGGAGTGTCCTGTAAGGCCAGCAGCCAAGGGCGCAGCCTTGCACCTGGCCTCGGGTCTGTGAGCAGCTGCTTTGACCGGAGGTTTCTGGGGAGAGAAGAAGCACCTAGGAGGCTGAGTGGGGTGGGATTCGTGAAGGCAGGATGCATGCAAGAGCGACCGCCAGAGTGTGCCCCCAGATCAGCCCAGGGCACCAGCTGCCAAGCCTTTGCTTGGACACCCTTCCGGTCTGGGCCCTTTCGGTGCCTCTTTTTCCTCCATTGCAAGAGATTCGATCACGCAGGCACGTGTGCCACTTTGCAGGTCCAGTCCAGACGCACCCTAGCTCTTTCTCATCAACACCCAGGCTCTGTCACCTTCTCTTTTCCTTTCGCAGCTCATGAGTGTGATGACCGCCCACACCAGTTTACTCTCAGTATCTATTGATTTATTGTCCTCTCCTCCCCCAGACACAACATAGCTCCCAGAGGGTAAGCCCCCCAAAGGCAACAGTTCTGTCTTTTCTTTCACCTCTTAAGTCCCCAGGGTTGGCACCTGAGAATGCAACTGAGCTGACCGCCACGCAGTTACTCGTTAAGTGGATGCATTTTCCCCAGAGGGTGGCACAGGTGGAAAACCAGACAATTTCAAATCCTACCAGGAGGTGGCAGCACACACCCGGTCAACCGAAGGTCTCTGTTACCCGCAGGGAATGGGCAGATCCAGGGCACTTGGCAGCCGCTCGTCACCGCTCCCCACCTCCGCTTGCCATCCTTTCCTGTGTGTCTAAAGAACCACAGGCACTGAAGACCTGCCCTCAGGCCACTGCGGAGGGCCTCAGAACTTCACACTGTCCCTACCTAGCTTCAACTGTCCTGTCTTAATAAGGAGCACATTGATCTTCTCCCCAAATATTTGGCATCATTTAAAAAGTGGTTGCAAAATAATTTAAAAAGAAAGATTCCAAATGCCAGAAATACGGTGCTAGAGGCTATCAGTGGCGAGGGGCAAGACCAGTGTTCTGAGAGGAAGTGAGCTAAGGCTGGAGTGTTAGGCGCTTGGAGTTTCCTGTACTTACTGATCAACCCCTACATGCTGAATTTTACAAGCATAATTTGGGACATAAAGGAAACTGACACACTCTTTACCACAAACAGTCTTTAATAATAATAATAATAATAATAATAAAATTGTAATCGTAAGGTGCCTTATTTTTTTATAACTTTTCCCATATTTTTGGAAAGATATTATGCATACACAAAACATGAAAAAATGTGCTAAAATTTGGCAGTTCACACAGTTAAAAATTAAGATAGCAGCATGGAAAAGGGAAAAGAGGAAACAGCTTAGAGAAAGAAGACCTGAGTTCAAATCCTGCTCGGGTCTCTGTCAGTCCCTTAATCTCTAAGTATCTGACCTTGGCACATGACTGGTGTTCTGTCAATGTTCGAATGCTTTTGTGGAGTGGGAATGATAATAATCCTGGCCTCCGTGAGTGCGAGGATTAAATGAGATCCTGAACTTAAACAGGCTTCGTTGTTCATAAAACGCTGTGATATATTGTGTATCATTGTGAAAGGCTAACTGTAGGCCCAAACAGCAAGAAAGCCTAGGTAGGAATGGAGGAGCCATTGCGCACTGGAGACCCCGGGAGAGGCTTGTCAGGGATGGGGAGGGAGGCAGAGCTTTGCCATCCTTCTCCATCACTCCCAGCAAATCTGCACAAGGAGGTGCCCACCCAGGAGGAGGAACATATTTTGCCCTTTAACAAGGGGAAAGTTGTGTTCTTATTGGGGATCAAGCCTGGAAACACTTCCTTACAGCTAGGTCCTCTCCACACGGCTGGGAGTTGCTTCCCACCAAATCAGAACTAGTCAGCCCTGGCTGGCGTGGCTCACTGGACTGGGCGCTGGCATGTGAACCAAACAGTCACCAGTTCGATTCCCCGTCAGGGCACATGCCTGGGTTGCAGGCCAGGTCCCTGTTGGGGGGGCACACAAGAGGCAACCACACATTGATGTTTCTCTCCTTCTCTTTCTCCCTCCCTTCCCCTCTGTCTTAAAAAAAAAAAGAACTAATCATATTTCTGGTAGGATCCCTTCCTCCTCCCACCTACACCTATTAACATCCTCTGAAGAAAGACTCTCAATCCATCCAGAGTCTTATTATTGCCTCTATAATTATTATAGTTATGACTATGACAGTCATTATAAGGAGAATCAGCCATGTGCAGTAAAGCAAAGGAAGGATGGACTCTGGCTCTGCACACGGTTACAAGGCAGCAGATTGAGAGAAATATCCCTGGCTCTCCTGCCCGCCTCACCTCAGCACGTGGGGAAGTGGGTGTGAGCAACAGGGGTGAGAGAAAGCCTCCAGTCCTCCTCCCCGACCCGGCTTTGTCCATTCTCCTTTCAAAATGTCTACAGTACCCCTCACCATGTGCGCTCCATTCCCTCTGAGACTGCCCTCGCTCAAGTCTTCTTCACTTCCCGCCTGGACTATTGCACTGCCCCACCACCCCACCACCCACCTCCCAGCCCCTGCTCTCCCAGCCCCTTACTGCCCCTAATAGCTGGTCTCATGTCACTACCCTGCTCAAAGTCAGCAGGAACTTCTCATTGCTTAGAGAATATATGTTGAAACCTTCCTCACGGCTCAAAAGCTTTCGCAGACCGGCCAGAAAGCTTTATCCCGCAGCCCCAGGCAGAAAGACAGGCTCGCTGTGCTTGCGCGCCTTCCACACGGTGGTGGTTCGTGCCCAGCTCCTGTCTGTGCTCCGGTTATTCTATTAGCCCGACTGTCTGCAAAGACCTCACCGTCCTTCTAGCCAGTTGTCTTCCAAAGGCGTTCACAGTCCAACTCAGGCCACCCCCTCTAAATGTTTCCAGCATTGGGATTGTTTTCTCTTCCACCTCTCCTCAGGACAGCCTTGCCGTGGGTTTGAGCTACTAAATTCATCCTGTTAGTCCCTAAAAATCTACAGTCCCTGGAGGTCAGACCTGTACCTGAGTCACCTTTCATGCTTGTATTTAGCACCAGGAAATAATTGGAACTCAATAAATGTCTAAGCAGTTAAGAGTGTGTTTTATCACCTTCCTTTGACTTATTCTCACAAAGGCACCGGGAGACGCAGCATCAGGGTAATGCTGCATGTGGGCAAACAGAGGCCAGACCCCACGTGATGGAACCATATACAGAGCTGAGCTCAGCACACGAGAGGCAAGGGCGAACCCACACAGGTGACATGCTGTGGTGGGGCAGTTCCCTGGCTGACTCCAGTGGGCCATAGTGTAACACAGGGAACTGGAATTCAGGCCCTGCCTCTGGATTCTGGCTTCATCATTTCTGCCAGTGTGATCCTGGGAAGTTCCTTGACCTATCTGACTCTGTTCGTTCATGAATTTGCAAAGGATAAATTAGATGACATCCAATATCTCATGTTAATTCAGGCACATAACTGACATCGTACATGGATAGAGCTTTGTTGTTATCAAATTAGCACTAAGAGCATTGAAAGAAAATGGACTCCGATTTTTTTTTCTACGCCTGGGAATAGTACCATTCCAGGAATAGGGAGGAGAAGGAGAGGCTGGAAAAACATCCCCTGGTTGTCTGAGCACATTCCCAAGATGCCAGGCCACCCACCAGCATTTCCTGAGCGACAGGTCACTGTCACTCCCTGCCATGCCCTGGGAAAGTGCACACCCTGAGCTCATTCCACGAGCCACTGTCTCCTGTTCTCAGGCCCAGTCATGACCCTCATTAGCTATTTGATACCCAAAGTGCCAGGTATCAGCCACGCTGACGTGGGCAATGGCTATCTTTAAGCACATGGGAGAGGAAAGCAGTTTGCTCGGGAGCATTAGAGTTGGTGCACGGAAAAGATGCCACTCTGCTCCTCTGAAGCCAGACAAGAATTGATTAGTCAATTCTGAAGCCAGACAAGAATTGACTAGTCAATTTAGTCAATTCTGAAGCGAGACAAGAATTGACTAAAAGTGAGTCCGGTCACCCATGTGAGGAGCAGAGGACAGTGAGACACAAAGAGAAGGTTCACAGGTGGCTGCGAATCAGGAGAGACCCGCTTCCTAGGGAACAGCTGCAGATACTTAGAGCTCAGACCCTGAACTCGGTGTGCCTAGGTTCAAATTTCTGCCCCCTCACTTCCATCTGCAGGGCTTTGGGCAAGTCATTTAAGCATTTTGTATCTCATTTCTCGCCTGTAAGTTAAATGTACTGATAGCGTCTGTATCATGGACTTGTTGTGAGGATTAAATGAGGTAATACAACGAAATGCTTACAGAGCACATTATTGCAAATGGTAAGTGCTCCCTTGGTTAGGAGGGCTGGTGATGATGATAATTTGAGCCTAACACAGACCGGGGTGGATATTTTTATATCCATTTCACATTTGAATGAGCTCAGGCTTAAGAAGTTAAGTGTCCTGCCCTGGTCAGTGTGGGCCAGGTAATTGGAACGTTGTTGCATAGCCAAAAAGGTTGTGGGTTTAATTCCCGGTCAGGGCACATGCCTAGGTTGCAGGTTTGATCCCTGCTCCGGGCATGTATAATCCCTGGCTCGGGTGGGAGCGAGCCCCTGTCTGGGTGTGTGCAGGAGACAATCAATTGGTGCTTCTCTCTCACATCAGTGTTTCTCTCTCTCCCTTCCTCTCTTTCTAAAAGCAATGAAAAAATGCCCTCAGGTGAGGATTAAAAAAATTTTTTTAAAAAGAGAAGTTAAGTGCCTTGCTCAAGGTCATGTGGTCAGCACATAGTCGATTTTCTAACTCAGTTCCACTCTGTTTCCTCCCAGGACCCCAGCAAGCGATCCAGAGCCCTAAGAAGGAGGAGCTGGGACGAGAATGGACATTCTTCTTGGAAAGTCAGAGGATAAGGAGGATCCAAACCGAGAAGGAGCTAAGCCTAACAACTGGGTAAAACATTAAAACTCTCCAAACCATTATGTAGAACTTAGGTAAGATCGTGACTGCCAGGAATGTCTCTCCTCTACGAGCCTGAAATTGGCAACTTATGCAAGATTTAACTACCGCCCCCACCAGATTTGTACACCTGAGGCCATGTAAGTCCTGGGAAATCTTACTGCAAAGAGCAGATGTAAGATTTCTTCAGGAAGGAGCCCAAAGTCAGGGAGGCCTCAATCTTGCCCCTGGAACAATTTTAGGAGGGCCTGAGCTACAGAAAAAACCCCATCTCTCTATGACCTCCTTTATGGGCCACTGCTGTCCCCCAGGTGAGATCTGCCCAAAAGAAACATCAGGACAGTGTTTATTGACCAATTGACTCAAGGGCCAAGGTCAGGAGCTATGGCTGGTGAATGTTAGGACTAAGAGGAGGGGTGACCCACAAGAGTAAAAGTGACCTGTGGGAGTCATGAGCTGTGTTGTAATGTCATGGAGAGCTCACCTCCGGCTTGTCATTGCTTTAGCCCCAGCATCTATGAAGGCATGACAGGTACTCCACAGGTACTCGTCAAATGAATGAACAGAAGTCATCATCATTGGAATTGAGCTTAATAGCCCTCTGGCAGCTACCCTCTCCTTTGGTCCTCAAGGCACATGAGAGCTCGCCTTGGCACATGCTCTTATCCACAGACACACACAGGCTCACTGGGGGCGTCCGGCCAGCAGAACGGACCTTGATCACGAATCCTGGGAGCTCTCTGCAACGCTGCGCCTGGGATGAAGATGGTGCAGGAGAACGGGGTGCATTTCAGGACAAGTGCTGGCTCTTTGCTTCCTTCTCCTTCTTCTCCTGCTCAGCTTCAGAGAAAACAAGCAACTTGGGCCCTGTGTGGCACCCTGCCTTAGGTCGTTCTGGCTGTCACTCTCACTAGCTTCTCTGGGCAGAAGAACCAGGCAAGACGTGGCCCGAAGAGCTGTGGCTTTCCAGAGGGGGCCTGCTTAGCTCTCTGCTTGATGTGCGTCCCTGGTGGGCTAGGAAACGTATCTGTAGAAACTTAGTTTCTACATCTGCCCACTGAGCTGGGTGAAACGGACTAAATGATAATGGCATGGGAAAGGAGCTTGGGGGCACCTGGCATATTACAAGTGCCAGAAAACTTGTTGTGAGGGATAAACGAGAAAATGCATGGAAGGTGTTTATCACAGGACCTGGGTTCAGTGAACATGACTAGTGCAGTCATTGTTTCTGACCAGCTGTGATCCCTGGGGTAACGTCTGTCCAGCATTCTCACGCTGGAGCTCCCCCGCTCCAGTCTTGCCCTGTTCCTGCCCTGCTCTGTGACAGACACCCACTCTGCCCTCGCCATGCTTTCAACAGCCCTGGGCCTCCCACCACCCAGTCCTCTGGGCTCGAGTCTCATCCTAAACAGCCCCCGCCGCCCTTCTCACAGACCCGTTGGATCTGCTGCCTCTCAAAGATCTGTCAAATCTGTCTGTCAATACCCTGGGTCGTGCAGAGGGGCCCGCATGTCTATGTGCCCATCTCTTCAGCAAAGGTTCAATCGTCTCACGTCCATTTTGAACACCTTCCCCACCCAAGCAGTTCAGACACCCCTGCAGTCTTCTGGAGCATGGAGTCCACCCTGACCTTCCTTTCGGCAGGTGACTTTGCCTCCCTGGTTCTGACAAGTCGGGCAGCAACTCTCCACACCTATCAGGGGAATGCATGGACCACGTGGCACAGCCATGGGGCAATGGAGAGAGGAGAGGAGAAACACAACTCACTGACCAGGAACCTTGAGGGATGTCAAGGCCTAATGTCCACCCTGCACATTGTAGCTCTCAGTAAATAGCCACCTTACTCATGCCCTGTGTTAACCTGTAATAAATATATTTTATTGTTTTGAAACCACCCCAACAATGCTGCTGTCCAGGATTAAGCTACCCCTTCTTCTACCATCTTAAGGATTTCATGTCTGGGCAGGAATTTAAAAGGGGGAGGCCCACCCAGCTCCTATAACCCAAGATAACATGCCAGCCATAACCTAGAGCCCCAAGGAGGAGTGAGGGGGGGACTGAGCACCAGATCAGTCACACAGATTTGTCCTGAAGAAAAGAGATCAAAGGCGGCACATGACAAGTGGGAGGCATATTCTAACGGTCAGAATCAGGTAACCTCAGGGACCGTGACTTCCACAGCCCCGTGCTGTCGAGCCCACGAACCTTGCTGGAAGCAGCGGTGTCTGCCCTTCCGGGGGGTGCTGGCCGCTGGCCCAGCTCATTTTCTTTGCGCTCAGATGTGGTGTGGGACACAGGTTGGCAGAACTGATCTGTGGAGGAGATGACCCAGAAGGATTGTGGGGCAGGAGCAGACGTGCAGGACAGAGTCTAGACACTGACTTCTCCCTGAGACTCTGCAGCTCACTGCGCGTGAGGCGAGGAGTGAAGCCCTCAGTGGGAGCTGGCGCAGATCAATGGTCTCAAATTTGGGTGGGTTTCAGAATCATCACCCAAAGGGCTTATGAAAATACAGATGGCTGTCCCCCCACAACACACACATACACAAACACAGTCCCAGACCCAACAGGTAAGGGTGGGACCTGAGGCTGTGTCTCGAGCAAGTTCCCTGAGGGGCTGACGCTGCCAACACAGGGTCCCCACTCTGAGCACCACTGGTCTAAGTGATGACTATTAGAGCTTCTTCCAGCTCTGAGATTTTTGGATTTGGTTTTCGAGAACAACACATAAATAGGAAAAGAAATGACAAAGTAAAGGAGAATTTCAAAAGAAGAGAGAGGAGAAATTTCCAAACACGTAATCGAGATGAGACCACAGGCAGGTGCCTCCTGGTTATCACCCAAGCCTTCCAAGGTGGGGCGGTGGGCCCCCTTCTGTTCTCAGCATTTCTTCTCATTGGCTTTTCATTGGATTCTACATCTGAGGCTATATTTCATGATGCCAGCTGTTTGAGTCTCCAATGAAACACTTTATGTGAAAGCACTTTGGAAATATGAAGTATGAGGCAGAGAGGTATTTTTAACCTACATTTCCTGCTTTATCTCCTTCAAAACAGCAAATCATGATTGTGGAAAAGACAGAGGTGTGGTCGATGAGGGAGAGATGAATGGATTGGAATTGACCTGACCTGAATTAAGCGAGTTGCGTTATCCCTACTCCTAGTAGCCAAGCACTGAATTAATGGAGGGAAAGCTAGGTGGCCCAGAAGACTGGGACATGGACAGGCAATAGCAGTATGGGGAGGGTGTGCACGTGCTGTGCATATGGAACATTTGTCCCTGGCGACCTGGAGCCACATGAGGCAAAGTCTTCCATGCCCGGGACTCTGACCTCTGCCCAAATGGCCTGGGGCCTGTGGTCAGAGCATTCGGTGGCCAGGTCCAGATGGGAACTTAGGCTTCCTGACCTCTGGCCAATGTTTTCTCCACCATCTCACCATCTTTCCATGGTCTTGAAGCTTCTTTTCTGTAAGTACAGTAGAGCACTTAGATGTGGACCCAAGGTCTTTCACCGCAGTTTTCTGGCTATGCTTCTGCAGTTACTCTTTCCAGACACCTACCCCGGCTCTCCCTCCACACACACAAGCATAGAGACCTACGGACCGGAAGGTGGGCTGAACACAGTTTGCCCAAGAGCAATATCAGGAGACACGGGGACAACCAAGGCTCTAGCCCTCGGCCCTGTGACTTTGAGGGTCTTACTCTGGCCTCCTAAGTCCTGTGAGATGTGGGGCCTGAAGAGCCACAGGCATGAGCCCAGTGGGAACGCCCTCCCCACCCAGACCGTGGCTGTGCTCCAGTACGCATGCCAAAGCCTAGGGGTGGCTGTTGTGGGGATAGACGTAATGGAACCAGTTTGGCCATGCACCTGTGCACAGGGCCCTGTAGGATTCAGGTCAGATCTGGTAGTGGGAGGGCCGGGTGGGCCTCAGACTTGCCTATAGAACTGAGTTAAGAGCTATTGTCATGAAGGAATTATGTTGTTTTCTGATTAGGAAAGAGGGTGAAGAGAGGCAAAGCAAGCCGGAGTCCTGGCAAAGTCTCCAGGCCTGGCTCTGGGTCTGGCTGGAGGATCCCAGCGAGGGGGTCCATGGCCTGCCAAGCCCCGTGGCCCCCTAGGAGGCCCTGACTTGGTGGAATTGTCCAGTGTCACTCAAGAGCCCTTCTCAGAGGGGTCAGGGACACTCTCCACCAATGTTGTTTCAGGCCAAGATCTCAGGTACTTCTGGTAAGTGCCCTGCCCGCCAGGGTGGCGCCGAGGCCCAGGTCTCAACAGCCCGCAGCCTTCTCCTGACCTCTGCGCAGGGACAGGGTGGCAGAAGCCGCAGGGAGAGCCCACTGAGCAATGCAATGTGGAAACACGCCTGAGGCACCAGGGCCTGTTTTCTGTGGGCGTCCATGGAATGTAAGCAGCCGGGGCAATGAATTATTAGCAATGAAATGTAAATGGAGGGTTTGGGCTTAGAGAGTCAGCTGAACAAGCATCAAATGGAAGAGACCCCCAGTGAACCAGATCACTGAGACCTCCGCGTGTCAGCATGCACAGTGTCCTCAATACCAAGGCCCTTCAACATCCTCACACTCTTTGGTCCATGGCGTCTTTTGCTAAGCATTTACCTCAAAGAAGTAATCAGAATGTGGCAAGGGTTTTCCTATGATGGTTTGACTGCTGTTTGATTTATAATATTGAAAAGTTAGAAACAACCTAAGCACACATTAATAAGGAAATGGTTACACACACAGAAAATTTGGCAACCACTAAAGACACGTTTTCAAAGACTATTTAATGATGTGAGAAATGTTCACAGTGTCAGTGACGAGAAGGAGCTGGATACAAAGGCAAGAGCCAATGCGGTCCTTACTTTGTAGAGCGCGGGCACGCCCGCACACCCATGAACAGGAAGAAATGCAGCAAAGTGTTGACAGCGATTATCACTGCAAGCTGTTTATCAGTGATTTTTTTAATATCCACTTTTCTGGGTTTTTCAAATTTTATGAAATTTGAAAAGAAAGCATTAAATAATCAGAAAATTATTATAATCAAGTAAAAAGCATTAAAACCATTTGAAGACAGGGATGTATGTGCTCAATGGCAGCTTCCCAGGGTGGCGGAGGCCTCCCTGGCGCCCAGGCGGCACAGAGCGGGAGGCGGGACAGCAGGGCTGCTGTGTGTGAGAAGAAGCAGGGAGAAAGGGAGAGTGACATTCACCGAGGATCTGCAGTAGGTCAGTCTCCACGCTCCAGGTCTGAAATTTAGAGTCAGGATAACTCCTGCCATGACCTAACGTAAGAGTGGGGGCTGGATCCTGAACCCAGAGCCTCTGCCTCTTAAGCCATGTTGGAGGAGGCTTCCCCTTCCTCAGGAGCCAGGCTTGCTCTAGATCCCTGTTAATGTGTCCCACCTGTATCCCTTCTTGGACCAGGAAACAGGTAGGAAGCCTTGTAATTTATTGCAAGAGACTTTACTCCTGCAGACTTGTGAAGGCTTAGGATGCACGCCTCTCCGGGACTGGAGCCGCTCAGCAGCGGCTGGAGCACAGCTGGCTTCTCAGATCCCAGTGTCCCTGTGCCCAGGCATCTGGGAGGCCACTTATTACGTGGCTCAAAACCCCAGCTGATGGGCTCCTTTTCTAAGTCTGTAGAAGAAAGTCCCTTTCCACCCCGGAGGCAGTAAGCTGCCCTCTGGGGCAAATCAATGACCCTTCCCCTTCGCTGTGTCCCTCATTACAGCCATTTTGCTAAGCTGTCAAAGAGAAAAATGGCCCAGGTCCCTTTCACGGGGGCCATAGTGCATCTGCCAAGAAGGCCTGGGTAAACTGAGGTACCCTCAGAAGGTCCAGACACCATACCTGGGATAACGACACGTCTTTCTCCCACTGAGACTTTGGGGCTTGTAGAGAGTTACTTGAGTGAGTGAGTGATTTCCCTGAGGGGCCTTCAATGGGTCTGAGAAAAAATAAAACAAGGCACAAATGTAATAGCTCTTAGAACTTTCTGAGCACTGATGCCTTTCTGAGTTATCAGCTGCTGCTCCTTTCCCTCCCTCCACCACAGCTACACGTGCACACATGGGCACACACGTGTGCACACACCTCCCAGAAGGGTTCTGAGTGTCAACCAATTTGAGCGGTTCCAGGCTTTAGCCAACGGAGCGTGGGAAGCAAGGATTGTTTTCAAGAAGGTCTTGCCCAAATATGAGTGATGAATGTTCTCAGGGGACAGGCCCCACCAGGTGACCCTTGTGAACCTGAGGGAGATAGACGTACAGCCTCCATTTGCAGACACCAGTCTGTCAAGGGTTCAGTGCTGAGGGTCAAGTCACTTGCATAGTCTCCCATCCCAGGACTGAAAGGGGGGCTGGGGTCGGAAGGTATAGAAACCAGTATGTTTTGTTTTCTGATTTCCAGGAACTTAAAGTAGCCTTTTGTTTTCTTAAGGTAAGTTATATTTCCAAATCCTAGTACATTTGAAACATTTTCTAAGAAAAGGCAGACTTTGGCCTCAATACATATTTATGAGAGGCAGAAGTGCCAAGCTGAGCCACCTCATGCTCAGGAGGACCAACCTCCTGAGCTGCCAACCCCCACAACAGCACCTCCAGGGGCGCTCAGCACCCTCCTGCCGTGGTCCCCGTCCGTGCGACCTCGGGAGGCCATTTGATGTCTCTGGATATCACTCTCCTGCTTTACAAAATGAGGGTGTAATTGCTGAGATACCTCCCAGTTTTCTTTTTTAGAAAATTATATTTTATTGGTTATGCTATTACAGTTGCCCCAGTTTTTCTCCCTTTGTCCCCCTCCACCCAGCACCCCCCACTCCCTCAGGCAATGCCCCACCATTGTTCATGTCCATGGGTCAGGCGTAGAAGTTCTTTGGCTACTTCCTTTCCTATATTGTACTTTACATCCCCATGGCTATTCCGTAACTACCTATTTGTACTTCTTAATCCCCTCACCTCTTCACCCACTCCCCCAAACCTCCCTCCCTCCTGGCAACCATCAAAACATCTTCTGTATCTATGATTCTGTTTCTGTTCTGCTTATTTGTTTATTTTGTTTTTTAGATTCAACTGTTGATAGATACGTATTTATTGCCATTTTATTGTTCATATTTTTAATCTTCTTCTTAAGGAAAACCCTTTAACATTTTGTATAATAATGGTTTTGGTGATGATGAACTCCTTTAGCTTCTTCTTGTCTGGGAAGCTCTTTATCTGTCCTTCAATTCTAAGCACTATCTTTGCTGAGTAGAGTAATCTTGGTTGTAGGTCCTTGCTTTTTATCGCTTCGAATATTTCTTGCCAATCTCTTGTAGCCTGCAAAGTTTCTTTTGAGAAATCAACTGACAGTCTTATGAGGGCTCCCTTGTAGATAACTTACTGGTTTTCTCTTGCTGCTTTGAAGATTCTCTCTTTGTCTTTAACCTTTTACATTGTGATTATGATGGTTATCGGCGTTCCTCTTGTTTGGTACTCTCTACGTCTATGTCTTCACCAGGTCAGGAAAGTTTCCTGTCATTATTTTTTCAAACAGGATTCCAATTTCTTGCTCTCTCTCTTCTTCTGATAGGGGAAGCTGTGCCACTGGACCCTACAGGACACCTACCACATTAGGCCATGCTATAAGCCTGGGAGACATAGCAGCTCTACCTAATACAAAGAAACAAACACAGGGAGGCTGCCAAAATGAGGAGATAAAGAAACATGGCCGAAATGAAAGAACAGATCAAAACTCCAGAAAAAGAACTAACCAAAATGGAGACAAGCAAGATACTACAGACTGAGTTCAAAACACTTGTTATAAGGATGCTCAAAGAACTTAGTGAGAACCTCAACAGCATAAAAAAGATTTAGTCAGAAATGAAGGAAACACTAAGTAAAATAAAGAATAATTTACAGGGAATCAACAGTAGAGTGGATAAAGCCGAGAATCAAATCAGTGATTTGAAATATAAGAAGGCAAAAAACAAACAAACAAACAAACAAACAAAAAACACCTAAGCAGAACAGCAAGAAGAAAAAAGAATTTAAAAAAATGAGGATAGTGTAAGGAGCCTCTGGGACAACTTCAAATGTACCAACGTTACCTCTCAGTTTTGGAGTGTGTGATTCAACCTGACTGTGAATTGAACTAGATGAGGGATGACAAGCTACAATTTGCTAGTCAAATTCTGCTCCCTGACTATTTTTGTAAATAAAGTTTTATTAGAACAAAGCCATGCCCATTTGTATGTGTTATCTATGGCTGCTTTTGAAGTACAATGACAAAGTTGAGTACAACCTGCTCTCCATATCTGCGGGTTCTGCATACATGGATTCAACCAACTGTGGACCAAAAGTATTCAGAAAAGAAGTTACATTGTTGCTGATGCGTACCATGTAGTCAGGCCCATGAAGGTTGATGGTTGTGTCTGTACTGAATACGTACAGACATTTTTCTTGTCATTATTCCCTAAACAACAAAGTATAATAACTATTTACACATTTACATTGTATAAGTATTATAAGTAATCTACAGATGATTTAAAGTATACAAGAGGATGTACATAGGTTGTATGCAAATACCACATGATTTTATATAAGGGAGCATCTTTGGATTTTAGTATTCTCAGGGGTCCTAGAACAAAGCCCCTGTGGATACCAAGGGATGACTGTAATTGCAATAGAGCTATACACAAAGTCAAAAATGTTTACTGTCTGCTTTTTTATAGAAAAAGTTTTCCAGCTACTGGTCTAGACCATTAGAAACTGAGGTAGGTTGACCTGGACAATGAGAAACCAGGTATTTTGTAGGGAGCTCACAGAGATACATTCATAGGCCAGGAATCTATTTATATTTTCAGCCTATGCCATCTCTTGGGATCGCACGGCAGGCAGCAAACTTATGGAACGTTAAATAGAACTTTCTTGTCAGTGTTCTAAACTTGCTGTTTCTAAGCTTCATTGAGCGCCCCCTTGGCGGGCATAGCTGTCTCCCGCCTCTCCATTCCCTCCACTATCCTGTAGACTTCACCTTATCCCTGCTGACCCTTCCTCTTCTAGACTTTACTGTGTGTGTTTTTAAGTCTGTCCTCAAACAGAAGCCTCTCCTTCCCCTTGAGTGTTTTAATTGCTTTTCTCTGGACCACGTCCAGGTTCTTTATGTCTCACAGGAGACTCCGGCCAGAACTACACAGATTCAGGAGCAAACCGTGGCTTCGAGCATGAAGGGAAGTTTTGGCAGTGGGGCTCAGGGTTGAGGGCCAGGCTTTGTGGATGACCTGGGTTGGAATCCTGACTCTTGAACCTTCTAGTTATGTGACCTTTGTCAGGAACAGCCAGGTCGCCTCCACAGGCTCTAAGGTGACCGTGTATAGTAGTGAGCCCGTGAGACATGAAGCTTTACGTGTGGCTTCATGAGAAGTCTGCCGTGATGTCAGCTACATATTTGTATAGATAAATAGATAGATAATCAGTAGACAATGATGATTATCAGTAGATAATCAGATAGATAATTGATAGATAGAGATACACATTTGGGATCACAACTGACTTCTCTGAAGATAAGTGTCTCTCTTTATATATATATATATGTATTTTTATATATTTATGTTAGGTGTGCATATACACACAGTTGCATAGTGTGTATATATAATATACATATTGCCTCATACATGCATTTACTTACATAAACGGAGTGGAGCAAAAGTAGGTTTACAAAAAGTAGGTTTATGCGAAACACAGTTTACTCTTGTATTATTATTCATTAATTATTGTATTATTTTCCATATGGACAACTGTAAATCTACTTTTGCCCCACTGTGCATTGATAATATATTTAAAAGTAATATTGGTCTCCACCCGAGTCCTGGGCTCCTGTGGGGCCTGCCTCACCCATCCTTCTGCACACTCAGGGGCCAGGCTGGCATGGCGCATATCAGAGTGCCTGAGTGAAGGGACCCTGGAGTCCACCACGCAGTCCAGAAAAATTAATTCCAGTAGAATTTAAAGCTATAAATGAGGAGCTATAATTGCTTAATAAATACTTGTTAGTTCATGTTTTAAGTTGAATGGCTCTCAGAACCCTTGTTTCAATACTTATTTAGCAAACGTTTATTGAACACTTGAAATGAGCCAAACCCCTTCAGTTAGAGCCTGTCCTCTGCACCCCTAAGTATCAGTTCACAACTCTTTAGCCTTTTGACAGACCAGCTGGGAGGACAGGGTTTAAGAGAAGGTCACCCGGGAGCAAACGTCCCAAGCCGTTGTCACCCAGAGGTGATGCGTCTCCATGAAGTTAAGGGAAGCCCAGGAGAACATGTCTCCAGTCACAGCAGCTAATGCACACCCAGCACTTAGGTAACACAGAATATCCCCTTACTCTGGGCTCCAACATTGGTACCGGCATCCTGTGGGGACAGCGGACTCATTCTCCCCTGAAGTGGTCACCTGAGAGGGCCTTGCAAGTCCCTCATCTGCCTCTTAGCTGCTAGGGCCACAACAGATATTGGTCATAAGGGGCTCTTGTCCCTGATCTTAAACACAGGCAGCCCAAGGGACATCATCTGAGCTGAGGGGAGCCCAAGTGTGTCCCCGCCTCAGCCAGGATTTGCCCTGAGTAAGTCTGAGTGTTTAAAAAGCAAAAAAGTTTCCAAAGGCCTCTGCTTGCAGCCCCCACTGCCCTGAGAAGACCCCTATCTCTAATAGGGATCACGCATTAATGACAGAGACTAGTCCTCAGGAAGATTAAAGGCCTGTATAATTAAAAAGATAAGAGCAGGCCTGGGAGAAGGAAATTGGGATTCAATTAACACGAGCACTCTCCCCCACTGCCCGCTCCCCCGCTATCAAATGTTCCTCTGAGAAGTGCCCTCTCTGCTTGCGAGAGTGAAAGGCTGAAGGGCTCTTATTTATGGCCGGTCGGAGTGGGCCTCGGGCCTTCCTTGGCTGGGGAGGTGTTTACTTAGAGCCCAGGAGGGGAGGGAAGCAACACAAATCCTGCAGAAGGAGCAACAAGGTGCTTTTGACTCCTTTTCTCTCCTCGTCTCAGCTCCTCTGATCTTCTTGACAGGGGAAGAAAAATACTCAATAGAAGGTCTATTTCCTTCCTCCTTCAGCCTGAGGCTGACACAACAGGCTAAGGGTCACTGCTGAGAAGGCTCTGTGGGGTTATTTGTGTTGGGAAACCAGACCACTTCCCCCTTTCCGTCTTTCTCAGGTTTCGGTGGAGGCAGAGGGGAGATGAAGTTGGCGGAGCAGCTGCTCACAGGGTTGGCGGACCTGGATGTGTGGGTGCCCGGCCCAGGAACCTCACTCCTGCGGCCCTCCTGCCGGCTCTACAGCAGGGGAGTGGAGTTCCCTCCTCTCCGTGGTGTCAGCTGCAGTCGGCAGGGTGGGGACAGCAAAGGGCAGAAGCCGTAGGAGTTCATCCCAAGGAGGCTTTACTTGCAACTCTCTTACTTCACAGCTAATAGTGGTTAAAGCAGCCCCAGCACCCGTGGCCGTACGGACATGGAGGTCCCTTTGAATGAACGGACTGTGTTTTGAAGGGCTCTGCTTCTGCTAGTGGGTGGCAAAGGCCCTGCTGCTGCAGCTCCTCCCTGCTCTTTCTCACAGGGGCTCGTGGGACCCTCCACCAGAACCTCCCCACTGGAAGGCAGCTCCCAGTCAGCTTGCGGGGCCCTGGAACCTGTTTTTGACCAAGCCAATAGGGCCCATGAGCCCAAGGAGAATGGCCTTGAGAAAACCAACCCAGGACATTTGGAACCAAGAAGACAGAAAATAATACAACAGCTGGAGGAGTGGAGAAATTTGCCGATAAAGCATAATAATCAGGATATTAAATCTTGTTCCATGCCCAGTTAATCATCTGGAAGCTCTGCTCATGCTTGCACATTAGCCTCACTCACTTTGCCACAGACACCGCAAGCTCAGGGCATTTAAAGCCAAACTCCATGTTTTAACCATTCAATACCTGTTCCCCCCGCGTTCCCTGCTCCGGCAAATGCTTCGGTTCGGACTTAGTTGTTCAGTCCACAAAACAGAAAACACAACTCTGTCTCCCTCGGAGTGGAAAGAATCAGGCAGAGAGCTCAGAAACAAACACATTTTGGAAAACAAAATGTGAGGCGGATTGCCAAAGCTGGAGAGTTGAGTCTCCTCTCCCTCACTGCCCACAGTCAGTCACCTCCTTGCTGACTCTCAAAGCAGAGGCCCATCACACACGGGATGAAGATGCAGTAGCCCCAAGCGAACTGGCATGGGCTGTGCCCGCGAGAGGGCGGTAACCAGTGCGGCCCAGTGGGATATGGGCTCCCAGACCTCCCAATGTTTGGTGTGGAACAAGGGTTTGACAGCCATAGCAGGAGTTTTAAGCCAGGTGGTAGGGGAGAGTGGCTGCATAGCAGGCTTGCTGGAGAGTTGTTTGCAGCAAGCGGAGATGTGGCTACAGAGCGAAGACCTTAGATATAATCAGCTATGCCCCTTGTTTCCCGGAGGAACCATTTAAACTGAGAGAGGGTGTAGATGTCAGCTGCCAAGATGATTTCCTGGAATTCATGTCCCTCTATAGCCCCCTCCCCACTGATTCGGGCTGACCTGTGTAACCCAGTGGGTGTTAATAAAATCACAATTGTGACTGCTGAGCTTAGATCTTAAAACATATTGCAACTTCTGCCTTGAATCGCTCACTGCAGGAAGCCAGCTGTTACATCATGAGGACACTCAAGCAGTCCTATGGAGAGGTCCACAAGGTAAGGAAGTGTAGCCTCTTGCCAGCGGCCATGTGACAAGCCATCTGGAAGCAGACATCCAGCCCCAGTCAAGTCTTCAGGTGACGCAGCCCCCGCCAATGTCCTGAGAGACTGAGTTGGAACCTCCCAGGTACACCATTTCCAGATTCCTGACTTACGAAAACTGTGAGATGATAAAAGTTATTTGAATTCACTGAGTTTGCATAGATAACTAACAGAGAGGTGGTCTGTCACCAAATTACATGTTGTATTTTCACTCTGTATCCACAATCATTGTCTCATTTTATTCTTATCCTTGCTCTGTCTGGCCTAAATGTAGAGAAGCTGCAGCCTGGAGCATTCGCATTATGCCTGCAGGCAGAAACAAGAGAAGCCGGGCATTCTAACTTCCAGTCTTTTCTCCTTGCACACAATCCAACCGCTGAAATCACCTGATGTGACTACCTGCATCCTGATCCATTGTCCCTGGCTTGCTGTGTTTTGCGAAAGCTGGCTGGATGCTCTCAGGCGCAGATGGGCCGGCACCACAGGTGCATTAGGGAGCTATCTCAACTTCAGCACAACCAGCTAAGCTAGCCTGAATATTTCCAACCATCATTCGGCAAGCCTCGAATGCCTGCCATGTGACAAGTGTCAGAGAAGCCACGTCTACAGGATGCATTTCCTAGAGGCACAGCTCAATAGAGAGCCAGGGGGTGAAAAAAAAAGAGAAAAGAAAAAAAATAAGAAAGCTCTAACATTTGAGCATGAAATGTCACAGGGAGCCAAGGAAGTTGTCTGATGGATTGCCCTGTCATCTCCAAGCCAAAAGAAAAAAAATTTCAGATCTATCAATTTGTTCCTGCCCTTTTAATCCAAACAATATCTTACAGCATCAAAATGCAAAGAAATTATTTTCATAGACACTCAACAGTGTGTGTGGATTACTGGGCACTTACCAGAATGCAGCAAGAACTGCAGGCTGTTCAAATGCCTACACATCTTATTGATCCAGATTACATGTAAAAACATACTGCAACATATATGAGAGCCTGCATGGTGTTATATGTTCATTTATTCATTCACTCACTCACTCATTCATGAGGAGCCCAATGTCTACGTGGCTCTGCCCTAGACCGTGAACACGAAGGGACACGTGTACACGAACTGCAACTACCCAGGTCAAGAACCAACTCTAGCCTACTCTGAACCTGCTCCTTCCTCTGATTGGTTTCCTGGTCAGTGGACACGCTCTCCAGCATCTTCTCCTTGGGCCACACTCTAGGCTTCCGCCATCTGCCCTTTGGATCAGAGCTTTGGCTCTTGGGCTCAGCTCCTGTTGGGATATAGCTTCATAGGCAGAGTCAGCTGAAAAACCCCCTCCCGTAACATGAAATGATGATTGCAGCCTGAGGTACATGCTGCAGAAGTTTGGAGAAGGACAAGCACTTCAGGTTGGCTTCACTGCAACAGCATTCAAGGGAGGTGCAATTTGTTGGGGTGCTGCTGGTTCTCAAACAAGCCCTGCCTTCCCTCGTGCCCAGGCCTTCAGTGACACTGCTTCCTCCCTGGTCCCGCAGCCAGCGTGAGCACTCCCTTCCCCGTCTCATTGTGTTCCTCTCGCTCGGCGATGTGTTCTCTGCTTGAATTACCCACGTGTGCATCTAGTGCTTCCCCTTTACTATGAGTCTTCGTCAGACATGATTGTGTCTATATCCCAAAGAATGGCTAGCACAGGGAATAACAAATCTTTATCACAATGACCATCATTATCTACCCTCACTTTACAGATGATGAAACAAAGGCAAAGAGAAATGAAATGCTGCCCAGGGTCATACAGCTAAGTGGCAGAGCTAGGATTTGAACTCATGTCATCTGACTACAGAGCCAGTGCTCTTAACGCCCTCACAAGACTGCAGTTTATTGCTTACTAATTATTCCCTATATATCTGTTTATAATTTCTGTCTAACTCTATTTTCTGTAGGGATCTAACTCAGTAAACAAAAACTCTCTTCCACACTCTTTCAAATGTTTTACAGCAGTAATGAGTGTGTTTCCTCTGATTTCTTTCTTCTGTAGATTAAATATACCCACTCTCTCAAGTGTTCCATAAGATGAGTTGCTTCTAACTCCCTCACCATTTTGGTTCCCATCTGTTGAATATCCTTGAGTGTGCAATAACTCTCATAGAGGGTGGAACCTGGAAGTAATTATACTACTTCAAGTACAGTTCAACCAGCATGAGATGATGATTCTCTGTTTGAGGTGGGGCAGATGGCAGGTGGGTAGGCTTGGGGGAAAGCCACTTGTACGAGGACAGGGTGATTTTGAGTCAGGAAAATAGATGGACAAGAAGGAGTTGGTAAAGAGTTGGGAGCTACAGGAAGGGTATACTCTAGTAAAAGTGTGAAGTGCCATGAAAACTAAGAGAAGAGGGAGTTTAAAGAAGCAGGAGGATTATGGAGGATAAGAACGGAAAAGATGGCCATTTCTGCTGGTTTGGGGAAAGATGTTGGGAAGAGCAGGCAATGAGCCAGCAGGGTGACTTGTCCTTCCTTGTTACAAAAGGAAACAGAGGAGGACAGTGGCTAGTGGGAAGTAGGGCAGGCAGCAGGGTCAAGTAAAAGGTTGCTTATATGCCCTGGAGATGGGCACAGGGTGCTTTCAATAAGGAGGAAAGAACGGATGAAGAAGGAAAGACTGAGGGTGTGGGTGCCAGGGTAAGATGGAGGGAGCAGGCGAGATGGAAGGGGAAGGAAACTCTTTGCAGGTACAGACAGGAAGGTCTGAAGGTACAGAAGAGGGGGGCTGACAATAACCCTCACTTAGTGCTCCTGGCCTGGTGCCATCTTGGCACATGAGCAGGTATCTAATCGGTCTCACCATTGTCACCAAATCAATATACCCCTGGAGGACAATGACCCTACCTGGAACTTTATGGCAGATACATGAGGGGAAACACTTTAGAAAATAGTCCCATCTTTGTAAAAATAATACTTTAAAAGCTGCTTGCATTTTTTGAGAGTTGAGAGAGTTTGGCAGTTGCCTGAAAGGATGCCCAGCCCCAGTTCCCACTCCCTATCCAGACTCAGTGATGATGTTTTCTGAACCCCCAATTGAAGTTTGTGATCTGACTTACAGGTTTGCATATGAGGATGATGGGACAACATATTTGAAACTGGCCCAGCACATACAGGTAGAATCACAATTTATGTAGCACTGAGAGAGTTTGAGTTGGAGAACGTGAGCCTGAATCCTGGCAACCCCCTTAACTTGCTTTGTGAACTTGACCATGTCTCAGACTCCCAGAGCCAACTTCCAACCTCAGACCATCTCATGGTGCTACAAGAATAAAACAGACCAACCTACTAAAATGGACCAAATGATATAGAAGCACTTTATAAAATATAAAATGCTGTATGTTATTATTATGATATTGCCCATAAATGGTAAGAAAGCCATCCTTTCCTTAAGTGAAACTTCAGAGCCTGGAGTTTAAGTATTTGATGGTGACTTGCCTGTGTGACATTTTTCCTCATCTGCAATTCTCAGCTCAGGAATACATAGCTCAGTCATTTTCAGCAGAGAAACTTCACAGCCCCGTGCCCTCTAAAATGAGTTTGGAACTAAGTCAGTAGGTTTGGGAAGAGAGTTTGGTGAACTGAAACTGATAATTCCTTTGGAGGGCTGGTCTTGTTTTCTGTGGGGCAATTCCAGGATTTGACTCGCTTTGCACCGGAGCCTCAGGAAATGCCCACGGCTTGCTTTGGGGGCACTGTGAGACACATTCTCTGGGCCCACTCGAATGCAGGGCGCTTTCACAGCCTCTCAAATACAAAAATGTAATCTTAGCTTCTGGGGGTTGAAACCACTATTTTCGCTTAACACATGAGGAAGTTTAAGTTCAGAAAAAAATTTCAAATGTTCCCAAAGCCACACCAATAATCCTTAGAGCTGAGAGATGGACCCTTTCCTTTAAGCGCAGTATTCTTTTCACTATACCACCCCTATTTAAAAAAAGGGGGGGGGCTCTATGAATCAGAATTCTTTTGGACTCCTTCACACAGTATTTTAATTCAAGAGCTTCACCAAATCTTCCAGTCCATCAGCAGGGGTGAGATTGACGAATTATCCAATGGGATGGACTACAGAACCCAGATACCCTGCATATGAGCCCCCGAATGTAGAGAACACTGGCTCTGCAGATCAGATAGAGAAAAGAGTAGGTTGTCCAATACCTCTTGCTGGGGAAACTGTTAAAGATAAAGAAAAACTAGACTGGAATTCGAGTTTACAGCATATCCAAAATCAGCTTAAGGTGTTTAATAACTTAAATGTTAAAAGTAAAACTTGAAACTTCAGGGGAAAATGTGGGTAAATATTTTTATAACCCCGGGGTAGGAAACACTTTTATTGTCAATATATAAAAAAACGAAGCTCATGAAGAAAAGATTGTTAACTTTGACTATTTTGAAATTAAGAATGCAGATTCATCAAAATACACTATAAATAAAGTGAAAAAACAAGCCAAAAACTGGGATAAAATATCTGCAACAGAAAATCAACAACAGATTTTTCAGAACAGAATTTCTGAAAATCGGTAAGAAAAAGACAAACAATTTAACCCAAAATAGTCAAAAGAAGTCATAGTCATTTCACAGAAAAGGAAACACCAGTTGTTCATAAACATACACAGATCCACTCAGTCTCACTAATCAGGAAGGTTAAAATTAAGACCACAATGAGAAACAATTTCACACTCCAAAATGTAAAAAGCCTGGTAACACCAAGTGTTGGTGAAGAAGCGGAGCAAGCGATAGCTCCTGCAGGTGGGAGTGCAGGCTGATTCGGCCACCCTGGCAACCAATCAGCGCCATCTAGCGCTTTTGAAGATGTGCTGCCTCGCAGCCTGTGGGCACCCACCACAAAGAAATGCTTGGCCTGTGCAGCGAGGCATTGAAAAGAATGTCCATAGCAGCATCTCTGTGACAGAAAAACATACTGACAAAAATCGGCAGAACAAATGTTCATTAACAGGAAAATGGATAAATAACTTGTGATCCAGTCTTCCACTGGAAGAGCGCACAACCTTGAAAAGTCAGTCCAGATGCCACCATTGACACTCGGGAACCTCACAAACATACAGCTGAACAAAATAAGAAGAACAAAACTGCACAAGCATGTACCTCTCGTGACATTACATGCATAATTTTAAAACATGAAACAACACGCAATCTATTGTTTGGAACACATAGATTTAAGGCCAGCTACAAAGAACGATAAGGAATAATAAACACAGGATCCAGGATTGCGGTCACCCTGCTGGATGGAAGGGGCCTGAGGCCTCCAATGGTTCTATATATGATGTTCCATCTCAGGATTTGTGGTGTTTATATCAGTCGAAACACCTTATATGTGCTGTATAGGCTATTTCGTGAGCGTGAGTTTGGTAGAGGACCTGGGTGAGGAAAATTAACATTTACAATTCAGACTGAACACTGATCCAGTACTCTGGGCACAGCTCACCTAATACTAACACTAAGCTCCTCGTACAGAAGTCTGTCTGCTTGGCCAGCGCCTGGCACAGCAGCTGGAACATCACAGATGCATAGTAATCACTTGATAAGGTAATGACTGGTGGAGGATTGATTGGATGGAGGGGTGGACAGATGAATGACTGACTGAGGTGGCCAGCTCAAAGCCTAAATATAGGAAGGTATTTAACAGAAGCTCTAGGGTAAATGAGGGAAGGACGCAGAAAGCTAGGACTTGAGATCTGTGACCAGAGCTTTTTTCTCTCCTATTTCCTAATGGCAGTCAATCAGATAGAATTAGGATCATCTAATTTAACATAAGCCTAATAGAATCCTTCTTTATTAAATGGAAAGAAGACTATGAGTATGTTAATTCTGTACAGTCCTCCCCACACCAGCCCATTGTCACCAGTCGGCTGACGCCTCGCGCCTTGCCCTGAGCCCCGCTCCCCAGACCTTGCTGATTCAATCTTTGAATGCACTTTGATTATGGTCACTCTTTACTGATTTGCAAGCTTCCTGCCCTTCTAGGCCCTGCCAGGCTGTAACCCTGACAAAGGGAAGTGTGTCTTATCATCTGTTAATCCTGCATCTATTACAGCACTTGGAAGATCACATGGTTAGTTTCTTTTGAAACTAACAGACATTGAGGTGTATTCTATTAAAAGCAATGAATCTAAAATCAACAACTCCAAAACTCGAGTATTGGTAGATTAGTGGAGGAGGTCTCTCAAAATCAGAAGAAAGGCAAAAGCACAATGAGGACTCTAGGCTGATAACGGCAAAGATGTAAAAAAAAAAAAGAAAGAAAGAAAGAAAAGAAAAGAAAATGTAAACCGAGCCCTGAAACCTTGCTGATCCCCCTGCTAAACCAAGCAAGTCTGATGCACACAACTCACCTCACAGGCCACCCACAGCCCAGGGGACAAAATAGCTCCTCAAAGTTTGGGCGGGGAGATCTTTAAAAGATTCAGTGAAAGTCAGCTTTGTGAAAATAGGGCATTCAGGACAAACATGCTTTTTTGGTATCTGTCCCTGGAAAACACTCACATCTGGACTGCCAGGAATGGACAGGCAGGCAACGAGGCCAGAAAGGGGTGCAGAAACAGAAAGGTGAGTGAGGAGGTTGGAGACATCACACACAGAGAAGTGTGGCCCCTGGACAGAATAAACCACGCTGCTAATCTCTCACTCTGCAGATCTTGTACTAATTCTGGTGCAGTGACCAAGACTCATTTGAAATTCTTCTAGCAGATGCTGCTGGACACCCCCCTTCTAAAAATCTATCCAAGCCCTGGCCAGAGTGGTTCAGTTGGTTGGAGCATCAACCTGTAAACCGAAAGTTTGTGGGTTCAATTCTTGGCTGGGACACCTGCCTAGGTTTTGGGTTTGGTCCCCTGTCAGGTTGTGTCCTGCTTGATACTTCTCTCTCTCTCTCTCTCTGGAATAAAAAAATAAAATAAAATAATAAAAAATAAAAATCTATCCAAGTATCCAAGTTTTATTATATTTATACACTGAATGCTTCTTTGCAGCCAAATATAAAAGAACTCGAGGAAGAGACCAAGTTAGAACTCAAAATTGCTTCTGATGATTTTTTTTCTTCCTTCCTTTTTGGAATATTCTCAGATCTTGGCTAGTTTATCCTACTTGGTGAAAGCTGTTATTGTTTAGCTCCTGGAGAGAGCACCTAACAACAGCAGCAACGACAAAGCAGTCACAACTGGTCGGCCATTCACTGTCTGCTAGACCTGTCTTAATCCATGAATGTGTGTTATTCTTGCAATGGTTATAACAGTGCGCTCAGGTCTGGCTTTCTGCCCCACTTTTCATAGGAGAAAGCTGAGTCTTGAGAGGTAAAGTAGCCGTTACGAAATGATAGAGAAGAAGTTCATCTCCAGGGCCTTCTGATTTAATCTCCTTCTAGTCAACATTCATAAAGAGACATCTCTAAGGAACTGCCATACATTGTGAGATAGTTCTATCCACTTTGAGAACAAGGGTCAAACATGGAAGAGTTGCAGGTAGGAAGTAGCAGAGACCGGGCATGCTGCGGCTCCGTATGCCCGCTGATTGAGTCCTGCTTGGAGGCTACGCGGAACGTCAGGGCTTTGAGGACTTTTTGTTGACGGCTTTTCACTGCTGATGGTCTATCTTCTTTCTTTTTCCTCCTCTTTCCTGTACCCTTTCCCTCTCTTCCCTCCTACCTGCCTTCCATTAAATAAACATTACCCAGCACCCACTCTGTGCTAGGAGGAGGGATACAGAGATAAAGTAGCTGTGGACCCCCACTCAGGGACCTTGGTACCTAGACAAGCAAACACAGAGCAGCACAGCGCGAGAAAGGCTACTCGAACTCCAGGGAAGAGTGGGCAGAGTCATATCCACCTCCTTCTCCTGTCTTCACCATCAGATGGCAGGGCCATGTTTCCAAATGGGAGCGAGCTCTCAGGTACCCCTGCTCGGTGTGTTTGAGCAGGTCTGCGAATGAACCAGACCATGCGTCACATAGAGGGAGGACAGTGTAACCACATAAAGGAAGCACTGACGAGCCGGGGGTGGAAGAGAAAGAGGGACCGGGAGAGGGACAGAGAGGCACAGTCTCCCTGAGCTCCAGGAAGAGGGGAAGGGGTTGGAGGCCCGGAAATAGCTTAGTGGTCAGCAAAATTTCTTTCTGACCCGTCTTGCCCCCACTCCCACACTCAGCCCCAGCACCTCCCAGAGAGGACTGTGACTTCTCTCTGTCCTTAATCTTGTAAGTGAGAATGGAAAATGTAAATTACACCAGCACAGGAAAGCAGGACTGAGCTGGAAGCCGCCTGTCAGGTGGAGGGGAAGATCCGTTCCAATATTTATTTATTTATTTATTTATTTATTTATTTATTTATTTATTTATTATTTCGAGGAGAGGAAAGAAAGCCCAGAAATATTTCCAAAATGTCAACACTATTAAGGAAATCTGAACACCTTAATCCATTTAAATGTCAGCTTGAACCAGGCGCTGGTTTTCGGGAGGGGAGAATGAGGAAGAAAGGAGGGGCAGAGGGAATTAATGCCAGATTCCACATAATCTATCAAAGTTTCTTTCTTTTCTTAATATATTAAATATTAAATGCTTCTTTGCATCTGAGTGAGAGAGGAGAGAGAGAGGGACCAGGGTGGAACTCATAAATGCCTAGATAATTGGTTTTGAAGGTTTTTTTTCCTTCTTTCTTTCTTTCTTCTTGGCGGATTCTCAATTTCCCTATAAAAGAGAAAATTCATTTCCAGCCGCTAATGTAATGTCAGCGTGCTGTTTACTAAGCATGGATGATGTATAGGGGGACACTACTTTCAGAGGACTACTTAATGATGCATAGAATTAAATCCTGAGCTCCTCAGCTGAGCCTCCTCCCTCCCTCCTGGTTCCCAGGCTCCCAGTGCATCCTGGGAGGAGTGGAGTTGGCATAACCTGTCTCCTGGTGGCTAGAGTTCTGGAGCCTCTGCCTCGGAAGCTTGAAAATAGCCCCTTAGCCTCTGTAGACACGTTTGCCCTTGGTGCAGCTTGGGATGAGCTCCTGGGCAGTAAGGAGCTGATGGATAAGGGTGAAGGATGGCTGCTCAGAACTGAGGGGGACCGACTAGGGCGATAATGGGAGGCACCAGATGGGGGGCAGGGGGTGGGCCAAGTTGGAGAGCCTTGGTAGGAAAAGGGCTGACTGAGAAGAGGTGGAGGTGGAGGTGGAGTTTCTGAGCTTGCCTTCTGCCCTCTGAAAACCGCAGCATTCAGGTGTCGAGGCGAATAGATGTAGGCAGTTCAGCTGCATCCCCGGGGGCCTGCAAGGCTGTCTTTGCCAAAGCAGCATCTCGCCCTTCTCCGGCACCAGCCCAATGTTTGTGTCACTCATACTGCTCTCACAGGGCTGGGCAGCTTGAGGTGGTCTGGCCTCCCCTTAGGGGCTACACCCTGAAGTGAGCCACCTCTATCCTTCCCTGGGGAAGTGACTCAGCTGTGCCACTTGAGGAGACCACCAACTCTGGGTGGCCAGCTGGGCCACTGGGAAACTGGGAGTGAAAGTAGGAAGATAACTAAGTGAGCCCCACGTCAAGAGAGAATGAACGTCAAGAGAGAATGAAGGCCTGAGCGGGGCACCGTCAAGCACCAACCATAGCTGTGACCCCAGGTCACAGCCTCCTTGTGGAAGAATAGTTGAAGAAATTAAGGGTTTCAAACTTGGAAGATGGGAGGATAAAAATTTGAGATTAATTTGAAAATCCGAAGAGTTTCTCTGTAGCAGAGGGGGAGATGCCAATACACTCAGAGGAATGTACCTGGAACCAGTGGGCACAACAAATAATATGCTAGATTTTAGCAGAACTTTCCAGCAGCCAGAGATATCCAAAGACAAAATTATCTGCTCCTCTCTCTATGTATGTTCCAGGAAATGTTGATGATCATGTGTAGGGATGTTATAAAAGAAACTATGTGAGGTTGGTGAGGCGGGAAGGATTTTTCTAGCAGGGCCTTAAGGGGCCTCGCCTGCCAAGGTTCTGCGCTGTTCCATCTGGCTTCAAGGCCCTCCTACATATGGCCTCAACTATGTGCCCATTTTCTTTCCCAGCACCCCCAGCATGTGTCTAGGCAGGCCAGATTCTTTACAGTCCACACGTGTTCAATGCAAATCTTTGCCTTTGTGGTTTCCCTGATGAAGAATGGCCTCTCACTGGTCCTTCAGACCCGCCTCTTCCAGGAAGCCCACCCAGGTTTCTCTGGTATCTCTCATGTTTGACTCATAGCCATTCAACAACATGGTCTTGTACTATACTCCCTTTCCCCATCCCAAATTTTTTTAAGTGAGAATCACTCTTATCTTCTATAATATATGAATCGCGGTACTTCTTTTACAACCTCACAGTATGCAACACAGACCCTGGCACACACCGACCATTAATAAATATTTGATCAGTTGTTGAGTAAACACTATTACATACACATTTTCATTGCCCACCTTGAGTCTTGCTCTGTTAACCTTGCCAGCCAAGAAATGTCATCCAAAGAAAAATTCTGTGCATGAAAATTCTTGCTCTCCGTCATGTGCTGAATAAAATGTCAACTCCTAAAGCTGATACTCAGATCCCATCACACCCTGATTATAAGCTACCTTTTCAGAACGCTCCTGCAATGCTCACGGCCAATCCACTCTCCATGCCCTGGCCACATCAGACTCCCACTGTCCCCCTGCCTGGAGCGCCCTTTCTACCTTTGTTCATCTGGAAAATTCCTATTCACTCTTCAAAGGCAACGCAGAAATCACCTTCTCCGTGAAGCTTTTCCTGGTGACCTCCAAGGCAGCGCCTTCATTCCTCCTCGCTCTCCTGTGACACTTAGGGCAGATCTCCATTATATCGCTCACCATATTTTATTATAGTTAATTGTGTACACATATGCCTTCCCCACTGTTCGATGTGCTTGCCCTTCAAGGGCAAAGACAATGTCTTGCCCATCTCTCATCCCTCTAGGACCCAGCAGAGTGTGAGGCACGTAGGAAGTATTTAATTAATAGAAACGGAGAGAGGAAAGGGAAAGAAATAAAGGAGGATGAAAAAGCGGGTGGAGGGAAGGAAGGGAAGGAGGAATGGAGAGGAAAAAAACCATGTGCAGTGGCTGTTGCAGCAAGGACCCGGGGATGCACACTTGCCTGGCTCACAGGTAACGAATGGCAAAAAGAAGGCACTTTATGATACTTCGTGGGTCTGAAAAAGAGACCCTTGCCTTCTTTCAGGAACATGCACTCTGGTACACAGTTACAGCTTGCTTGCATTTGTAGCCCATGCTAATCAAAGCAAATTATTCTTTCCCTTCTGGGGCTCTGACATTCCCCTGCGTATGGAAAGAAGAGGGTATTTGGTGAAGGGTGGGGACCTTGAGCGACATGATAACTTGGCTCAGGGATCCAGGGGCGAGTGTTGCCCTGGGCCTCACCGTGGTGTCGTGATAAGTCAGAGTAACTCCCCTTGCATCCAGTTCTCAGCAGAGTGGGTCCTTGGGAAAACTCGGGTCCTGGGCTCCCTGTTTAGTCAATGCTACGAATTTGAAGAACAGCTTCCCAGCCGGGCCAGAGCAGAGACTTCAGTACAATCTCTTAGATAGACTTAAGAAATACCTCCCTCCCAGGAATCTCTCTGGGTCCTTGTTTACAGTACAGCTGAGGTGCTTCCCCGCAGATCCTTGAACTGAGCCTGTGGAAGTTTGTACGTAGACAGACATGCCTGGTGAGTTCCTCGTGGAAGTCCATTTGCAGGCAGGAATGACAGGGACCTCGTGAGGTAATTCACCTTTAGGAAGAAAGGCTTCCAAGGTGAGCCAGGCTCAGCAGCAGGGCCAAAGGTCAGAGGGTCATGGTGGTATTGTGTGTGGCATTTAAGTTACTTTAGGGACTTGACCCAACTCAACTATCCTGAGGACATAAGGAGAGAAAATGTGTGTGTGTTTGTAAATTGAAAGAAGTGTTTCAGTAAATCTGGACTTTGAGGGGGGGATACGGGCAACCCTACTCTGAGATCACCCCCACTTGAGCATAGAGGACACAATGATCTCACTCCCTAAGAGTGTTAGTGGTTCCCCCAGTCGACAGTGGCTTCAAATGACAGAGCTCCTGGTGGTGGCATTTCTGGGAAGAGCAAAGAGTCTTGCTCACCCGTGGCAGTGACAGCCCCAAATAAAAGAAACCGGCAAGATAGTAGCCCGGACTGAGTGTCTGCAAAAACTACCCCTTGGTTTGGGAGGAGGAAGAGGCTGCATGAGTGGGTGGGAGCCCAAAGGCAGCAAGATTCAAACTTACTGTGTCATCACCTGAACCCACAGGCTGGTGAAACTGCAGGCCCTGTTGAGAAAATGTGGTTTAGGCACTGTTGTTGTCATTGCTGTGTTACCTTTCGTTGTTTGTTTAAACACAGGGGGTGATCATTCAGATCCAGAGAAGAGGAATAAAATCACCCTGGCAGATAGATGTTCATCCCTTGGGTCAAGTCATGACACCTACAGCCATGTTGTTCTGTAAGGTCAGGCTCTGCATGGGGGGAGGGACCCCCTAAAGATGACAGGTCCCATGTGGGACTCTGGCTTTAGCCCCCAGAGTCACCCATGCTGAGGATGAGGTGGCAGGAGTGAGAGGCAGAGCACGTGGTACATTTCAAGGGTGCCAGGACAGTTCCTTCCCCCTCAGAGGTCCCCTGCCATTGACAGGAAGAGGTTTCGAAGGATCCCTAAGAAGGCAGGCACCTTGTCATCACTGGTCAGCCAACAGCACTGGTTAGCACCAATTTTGTATGTCTGAGCACCTGTTCCTATGGCTTAGATACAGCCGGTATCTCTGTTTTTGCACTATTTTCTGGAACCCTTGTTTTTCCCCATCAATATGAATTCTTCAGATTATGTCTTCTAGATTTTACCCTTTAACGTACTGCCTTTTATGTAATATCCTGATTTCTCATCTCCGTCATAATCCAGCCCACGTTTATTTCATTAACCACAATGTAACCCTCCTCCATTTCCAGGGCCTTTGTCTTAAAAATATTGGATTGGACCAAGGAGAAAGTGAAGACTAGACAAAATGTGCCCATCCAGTTGTCTGTGTTCCCCTCCGTCCAGCATTCCTCTCCCCCAAGTTGCTGGTGCTTCCAAACCTGGCTTGTGGGTCTCCGGCCCACCTCTTCCCTGAGCCTCACCACTTCCCGCCCATCCCAGACTCCAGTGTTCTGGGTCCGGTAGGCTCTTCTGGTCTAAGTGTTACTGGCTAATGTGAGAGAATGGGTTCCATTCCCCTGGGTCTTTTGAAGTTGCCTTGGTAGGATATTTTCACTCAAATCCTTCATATTAGGAGATTTCTGACACACTCACATTTCAGTTCTCTGGAAAGTACCAAGATCAAACTGCTGGGTAGCTTGTGCCCCTGAGTGACACAGCCCACCTGCTCACACCTCTTATATCCTGTCTTTGTCACCCTCAGGTCCAGGTCCATCTCTCAGTCTCACTGCTCCTGGGAGGGGGGTCCTCATATTGGGACCAGTCACCAGCCAGCCCCACACGAGACAGCCCCAGACCCTAAGTGCCTGATTGTCCCATTTACATCAACCAGCAAAAAAGCTTACCGCTCTGTCTCTCTTTCTCTTATTCGCTCATTCATACTGACCTGCTTCTAAAATAGTTCCTTGTATTTTTTAAAAGTTAAAGATAAAAAAAAAACTTTAAAAGATTCTACCTTGGGTCTGTGATGAAATAAGGAAAATTTCTCTGTGGATGACTTTTGAGACAGTTATAAATGACTGAAATTGGAAATTTGGGATGGAGAGATTCCCAGCTGTTACTCTCACAGCCAAGAGTGGAAACAGGCCTTTCACAAAGGCGGGCAGGAGGCAGGGGGCCGGGGGGGTGGACACTGAGAAAAGGGAGGGGTTGTATAAACCTTGCCAGACTGGGAAATGAGACCTGGCGATGGGAAACACTACTCCAAACCCGCCTGTGGCCATAAAGACCGGCTCCCACGCCTCCCACAGTGGCACTTCCCACACAACGTGTGTAAACAGCAGAAGGGGCTCGAGGCAGCTGGGCAAGGAGCAGAGGAGGATCCGTCTGACTCGGAGCTCAGTGCAAGGTCTGCTGAGGCACCCCAACCAGGCCCCGATTTGGGGAAAGGGTACCTCGGTCTCCCCTTTTGTAAACCATAATAACCAATGTTAAAAGCCACCGAGCCTTTGCTATGTGGCAGACACTGTAAAGTTCTCTGCCTGCATCCACTTACTCTCTCCTCACAACAGCCCCACGAGGTGGGTCCTGTGAGAGACACCATTTTACAGATGCAAAAACTAAGGCTCGCAGGGGAGAAGTAAAGAGCCGGAGGTTACACACACACCTGTGATTCAAACCTGAGTCGGCCTGTTTCCTCTGCTGCTTATCTGGAGGTGTGGAGAGCAGTCCTTTCCTGTCACTATTCCCTTGCAGACAGACATCATCCTGGGCCTCTCCCCGCCAGGGTTCATGCCATTTGCAGGCTGGGGTAGAAAGAGGGGAGCGTGTTTCCTTGGGTGCTAGGTTGGCCAGCTGGACAGTTAGCCTGTACTAACCACCCACCCACATGGACACACCTCTAGGTTTATACTTGTTTCTTACACGTGCTCTCTGTTGGCTTTCACAGCAGGCTTTATGTATGAACAGAGCAAGCTTTCCTCGTCTATAAAGTGAGTATATAATTGCCAACATAAGGGTAGTATAAACACTAAATGATCATAAGTGAGTTTGTGGAGCAATATTAGAAACAGCATCCATGCTTTCAATACATGTGAGGCTCCTTCCCAGATCTCTGCAGTGACGGAAGCCAGGGCTCCGGCCCTACAGCTGCACTTCCCCCAGGGCTCCTCTCAGGAAGGCGCACATCTTGTATCCTGCGCCTCCTCTGGGCTACCTTCCTCCCTTCCCATTCCTCCTCCTCCATCCGCACCTCAGTGCCCCAGAGCTGCAAGTCCTGCATAGACCTACAACATGGGACCGTGTTTTCAGGCAGGAATCTAAGAGAAGACCCCAGGTTTGGAGTGGGTAAGGGATGTAACCCACATCCCTTTTGAGTGACAGGATGTAGACATGGTTAGGGAGGGAAGGGTTCAGGTCACTGAGAAGAGGAAAGGTACATGGCACTGAGGGACAGGACAGTGAGTGTACACTAGTGGGTCATGCACATGCAGCATTACGCACATGTGTGTACACACATGCGCACACACCTCTGGCAGTAGTGGTCTCAGCAATGAGTCCCTGGTCATGCTAAGAAAGAGCTGCTCAGGCAACTGTTTTCCAGAAAACTGCTCATTCTTTTTCGAGAGATTGAGGCATCTCTACAGTTTTTTAGGGATCCACAGAACAGACTTGAAAAAAACACAGCCTTAAATTAGAGAAGAAAGATATGCAGAGTTTGGGATTGGGAGACAGGGGACCATGATTGACCCTGGTCACACAATGCGGGCAGTCAACAATGCAGCTCTGGAGGGGGTGGGGGTCTGGCTCTCTGGTGACTCGATGGAGTCCCTGCACCAGCGCTGGGCTGTCATACTCACACTCCCTGCTTTGTGAGAAACCAACCCCCGCTTTATCTAGGTCACTGCTGTTTGGATTTCCTAGTACGCGCAGGTCAGCTCAGGCCCTAACTGGCCCACCGTGTTGGTCATCCCTCTCCTGACGTTCTGCCTGCAGGCTGACCTCCCAGCCTGAAGTTTGCCTCCCCCAGGTCCACTCATGACTCGACACCTCATATGCTCTCCCTGCCCACAAATCATTCAAGATGTCTTCCCTGCCGGGTCATCCCAGTACCTCCGGGTCTCAGTTGCATGCCCGGCACACCGTATGCACTCGCTGAATATTTCTTGAGCAAACAAATGAATTATCTCAGCAGCCCTGCCTTGTTCCCTTTATCCTATCGCTGTTCAACCTACGTCTCAAAGCCTGACCCCTTGGCCCTTTCCTATCTCACATTTCTTATTGTCCAGGGAAGATCTCTATTGGGTTGACCTTCAACCCCTGCAACAAAACTTGCCTGAAGTGGAGCTCGTTATCTTTCCTTCCAAACCAGAGCCTCTCCCACTTCCCTACAATTGCTAGCAGCTCAATTAGCCTTGGGACCCACAGTCATCGCTCTTCATTTTTCCCTTTTCTTGGCATGTACTCCCTCTTTGCATCTTGCCTGCCCTTTCTCAGCAAGGTCTCCCCAACTCAGAGGCTTCTGTTGTCACGGCCCCTTGGGCGCACTCTGGGTGCGGGCATGACCAGGCCCAGCCGTTGCCGATGCCTTGATGTAGATGTGCCCAAAAGTGAGTGTTGGGAGCAGCACAGCCACAAAGAACCCCCCGTGTGCGTGCGTGCGTGCGTGTGCGACACGAGGGAATGAGGAAATGAACGAAGGATACCATCCTGGCTTCCCCTGGAGCAGAAGGGTTGTCTGTGTCCTATCTTCCCAAGGTGAAGGCAGTGATTCTGCAGGCTGACTGGGAGCAATGCTTAATTCTTCAAGTTTGTGTCACCCTCTAAAGCAATCTGGAAACATGTTCCTCTTTCCTACCTTCACACGGCCCACTCCACCCCGTTCTCCTGATTCTGGGTCCCTGCTCTTCACTGAGTGACACCCACATGACAACTGGGGAAGAGTGGCCTCATCGGGGACTCGCTGTCCCGCTGTCGGCCTCTCCTGCTTCTGTGCACCCAGTTTCTTTATCTCCGTCTGGAACACATGTTCTTCTCCTTTCAGTTTTACCCTGTGATGCCATCTTCCAAATAAACAGGTAAATAGCAAAAAACTGCTTCACAAGGTAGGGTCAGCTCCACCTGCCTCTACTGCACACTCCAGCTCTAAACCGCCCTGGAAGTGCTCTTCACGTGAAGGCAGGGCAGGGGTTGCCCCTCTGCTGTTCTCTGGGTGTAATCAACATCCGGGATGAACCTCGGGGCTCCTCACACCCCCACACACCTTTTGACTGATTTATGCAGGGCTACAAATCTTCCTGAGAAAACAACTTGGGGTTTGGACATACACAAGCATGTCTGGTGACACTGAGGGGTCTTCATGGAAGCCACACGGCAGTGAGGAAATTCAGGACACAGGACCTGAGCAGCAGATGGGAATGGCTCCTCAGAGAGGAGGCCAACACCGCCTAAGCTTGCTTGGTCCAGCCTTCCCAGGGCCTGGGCACCCCTCTGCAGAGAAAAGGCTGTGTGTGTTTCCAGTGACTGGCACTGCGAGAACTCAGTTTCTAGTAGCTTCATCACCCTGTAGTGGAGCCACACAAGAAGAGAAGAGCCTTTTCTTTCCCCATTTGCTGATGCTCAACTAATGACTATCGAGAGCAAGTGGTGACAGCCACCCTCCAAGAGGCAGCCTGAGCAGAGTGACAATGGCCAAGAAGCAGGACACATCAGCAGATGAGGACTACAGAAGTTTCTGGAGAGCATCATGACACCCGGGCAGGCTGAAATGACAGGAGGAGCCATGGGAGGAGGGAAGGCATGGCCTCAAGTCCCCACAGTGACTCTTCAGCCCCAGGAACCAGGCACACCGTTCACAGTGACCTCCTTCTACCCATGGATGGTAAGATGATGGGGCATACAGGTTACATCAGAATCCCCCAGCTCAGGGTATATCAAGCAAGGCCAAAGGATGGAGCAGGAAGAAATGACAGACGAGACAACTGGTTTTCAGAACCCCAAGCATGTTTGAGGAGGTTGAGGGCTGGCAGGCAGTGGTGGACAATGGCTCAGTCTGGTCAGGGCTGGGTAGGAAGGGAGGATAGAGTAGGAAGCCAGTTGCCCGCCCCCATCCTGTCCAGTGCTGTTCTGGGGTGGTGGGGAATCAGGATAGGACAAAAAGAGTGGGTGCCTGGGAGGTCAAGTTTGCAGTGCCTCCTTTTCATGGGTAGGTAACTGGGCTTCTCACAAAGAAAAATAATTAAAGTGGAAATTGGATGGTATGTCACACAAGGTCCCCACAGGCGTTAACCAACATAATTCCCACAACATCCTATGAGATATGGCTGTCCTCACTTCAAAGGCAAAGAAAGAAAGGTTCAGCAACATTAAATGACACCCAAGCGGCCTCTGTTCTTCTGCACGCCTCACTCTACTAAATGGGGAGAGATGGAGGAGCTTAGTGACAGCTTGGTGACACGGTATGAGCTAACCATTCAATAAATATAATGCCTGTGATATAAAAATGTTGTCAAATACAAACTGAGCAGTTCTTTTAAGTACTAGGAAGCCCCATAAAATAATGAGAAAATGTGAGATTCAGGAAATATATGGGCCAGTATTGGGTGAGTTTCATCATTTGTTAGATACATAGAGATCCCGCCATATACGATGAACCGGCATTTCTGGGGCCTCTCTCCAAGCCAACAAGCTGGCCAAGTGACTCTGCTTCACCTGAAGGTTTGAGAACTAATGATCTGGACTAGAGTTGACCTTAAGTTAGTTAACAAGACATAATCGAGTAGTTTGTAAAGCCCACGTGTACTGATCGCCATCATGTTTCTCTCTGATAATAATAGCAAATCTTCATGAGCACTTACTCTCTGCCATATATGTACATTCTGATTTAATTTTTATAAGAACTCTGCTTGGTTAGTATTATTATCCTCGTGTTATAAATGTATGACAAGCGATTTGGGTGAAGCTGTCCTGTGTCTTTGCTGGGCTCCAGCCCAATCTGCCTGCCTCCTTCCCCAGACCCACACTGTCCATCCCCAGCCCTCAGAGGAGGACCTGGGCTGGGCTGGTCCTCAGACTCAGGGCAGACACTCGTCAATGCAGCAACAAATAAAGACTCTGAGGAGAAGCCGGTGAGCCAAGATGAGGAGCATGTGCGGCCTCGATAAATGCCAGGAGAGACCGGGAGCTTGTCTGAGAAAGAATTATGAGGGACTAGAAAGGGAGTCTGAGGTGAAGACGATAAGAGTGGATAGAGAAAGGGAGTCTGAGGTGAAGAAGATAAGAGCGGATAGAGAAAGGGAGGCTGGAGGAATGCAAGTAGTTTGGATCTGGAATCTGCGGAAAGTGAGGGAGTGAGTGATGTGGTTGAAAGTGCAGTGAAAGAGGAGCTGGACAGAAGGGGGAGGAAGGGACTTTCTGCTGGAGGAGGTGTTCCAGGGGAGGCTTCTGTGAAGGGGAATAATGTGAGGGCACAGGGAGCTCCCGAGCCAGAGGGAGGGGGAGGATGTGAGGGGCAAAGAGTGGGCCTGCTATTATTACGCCAAACTCAAACTTATAGCTAATAATTTTTTCAAGACACACTGTGGCTGCCCATTCTTAAAATTTTGATCTCAAGGTCTCTTTATACTTTAAAAAATTATCTGGCAGCCCACAGACATTTGGCTGTATGGGTGTCAATATTTATTCTGCAGTTTCAAAAAATAGTGAGCTGACTGTCATTGTACGTGTTTGCACCCCTCTTTAGTGTCTGCTAAATAGCTGGCAGCGGGGTTCTCGCACTTGCTTTTGCATTCAGGCTGTGGTGATATGTTGTTTTGGTTGCCGTACATGGAATGAACTCTGGCTTCACAAAATGATGTGGCTGGAAAACAGGAACGTATTAATCACCTTTCGGGTAATTGTAGATATTCTTCTTGATACTTCCTCAAAAGTCAACAAATGGTAGGTTCTTAAAGGTTAACTGCATTGTAGAATGAGGTTTGTACCCTCTCCCTGAGCAAGGCGTCCATCTCTACCTGGATGTTTTGCCCCGGCCAGATTGCAGCCTCGTGCGCCGGTCATCGGGAAGGTGTTGGCTCACTGGTGTGCAGACCTGCCAAGTGCACAGTAAAAAATCCCCTGCACACTCGTGAGCAAATGAGAACGGCAAAGGCATATGATTCTGAAAGAATGCTGACCTCACAGGCCCCCTGAGAGGGCCTCAGAGAGTCCAGGGGCCCAGACCGTCCTTGGGAATCATTGCTATGCTGTGATGACGTGTCCGGAACCAGGAGTCAGACAACGTGGGCACGTCCCTGAACATCTCTGAGCCTCCTCAGCCAAGCTGGATGACTCACTCTCCTGTGAAAATTCCCCATGAATCCTCCCACATAGCCTTTCTTTGCTCTGTCTACAATGTGTTTTTCCCCACCCAGTTTCCCAACTGTCACCTGTCAGTTGCCTCCCTTCTTAGAGGCCCAGTTACTGAGCCACCCCTTCCATTATATGTCCCAGACTTCCCCTCAGGTCCTTTGTTCAGGCCTCTCCTGGGGACCTTATCTCACTCAGCCCTGAGTGAAAAGGACCACCCCACACCACTTCCATTCCCACCACCCCCTCCCAAAGGCACCTCACGTCCCTGGAGAGCAGAGACCACTCATCTTGGCCACTCTGTGTCTCCTCCAGCCACCAGCCAATGTCTGGCGAGGAGCAGGCACCCTGTGCAAGTGAAATTAATTGGTTAGCATGTTTTGGAAAGATCTATCTGTAAGGCTGAATGGATATTTATGGGAGAAGAGGCTGGGAAGAGGTGACTGTGAGGTGAAGGAAGAGGAATGATGGTAGATGGAAATAATGAGAAAAGTGGTGGAAGGAAACAGAGAGGAGAGGTCAAAGAAAGCCCCCACGGGCCACAGAGAGAGACAAAGAGATGGGGTGTAAGCAGAGCGTGGTAAGGGGTAAGAAGGGCCTTTTAGGATGGATTTAGAGGATGGGGGAGATGCTTGGGAAACAGCATTCTATTATATTAGGAAACTAAAGGATGAAAATTCTGAGAAGCCAGTGGGCAGAGAAGGCTGAATCCTGGGCAGCGCTTGGGGTGGTTGCCTGTGCACGAGGGGCGTGAACAGGGTGAGAGAAAGCTGTGTGTTTGGCCATGTTCCCAATTCTGTCCCCCAGCCGTGCAAGAATGCGATGCGCTCCCAGGTACCCAGATGCCCGGCCAGCTCCCACATCTGGTGAGGAATGAGCCTGCATGAAACAGAAGTTAAAAAGAGCAAGACACTCAAAACCTCCATTTTTTTTCTCTTCAAATATTTGCAGAGCAAGTGTGTGGCATGGGCCTGGGGAACACGGTGCTTATTGCTCACACTACATTAAAATTCAGATTGGCTTTGCAATATCCCCGGCATAACCGCTCTGTGCTGATATTTTTATAACTCTTAATATCAAACAAATTGCTTCTTCACTGAGACAGTTTAATGTGACGGGGGCCGTGCCCACCAGCTTCCTCACGCCGGCCCCATAAAGATCACCGTTCTGTTACTGGGGACAGAGGAGCCATGAATTTCTTATCAAAAATATAGCTGGATTATGCAGAATAAATCTCAGATTGTATTAAAGGGATCATGGTGTTTTAATTTCTTTTCTCTCCTCCCACACCCCTCCCTGCATCTTTTCTTCCTAATAAAATGAAGTGTGGGGTGGGGGGCTCCAGACTGAATCAACAGCTATGAGTTCATCCCTGTTTTTCTCATATGCCTCTTCCCAGGCAACAGCGGGTGCCCTCGTCCCACACCACCCTCGACAGATGTCACCTCTCCCCTTCATGATCTAATGCAGAGAGAGATTTGGGTGGATTTTTCTAGAAAATCCCTACCATGATGTTAACTTCAGGGTCCTCCTGTTTGGACAGGTTTTGCCTCACTGGCCACTGGGCAGTAGAGAGAGCGCAGTGGGTGACACCGTTTGCTGCCGCATCCGAGCTGGGTCCATCAAAGGCCGTTTTACTATCCCACCACGAACCTAGGTAGTTAGAAAACACAGACTCTATTAAATAATCGGCTCTTCCTGTCATTTATTAATCAAAGACCTAGAAAAATGTCAACCAAAACAATCCATTTGAGAAGGTAAGCATTCCAATCGAGTTGGTACAAATCAACCCAAAGCAAAGAAACTTGATATTTTATTAACCCGAGAACTTTATTGTAGGTAATCAAATTACTTTCCAAATATTGAAAATAGTTCATGGACTCCTCCCTCTCCCCACAGCCTTGGACAGCCACTAGGGACACTGAAGTTTACAGCAAGCGACAGAAGGTGACCCCAAAGTCCCCATGGAAAGATTGATTGGAAGGGACCTCCTAAATCAGAGACCTCAGCGCAAGCCACACACGTTTTATAGTAAAAGTACTGATGAAAACACGAACCCCAAAAGCAAATTATCAAATAGTTTTGCATCATTTTCCATTCTTCCCAAGACCCATGCATTCCAACCTGAGAGACATGCAGATGAACTCCTCAAAAGTGACGGTCACTTGGGGATACCTGCGGATAGTCACTGAATCCTGAATTTTTTCTCCATCTCTACACGTCGAATCTCTTTCTTCTTCTCCATTCACGTCCTACTAGACGTTTCTCATACTAGACTCTTAGAGTGACTACAACATTTCCAGGTTTTGCATTTTAACATACTTTGAAATTATAACACATGAACACCAATTCGAGGTAACTCGGTCCATTATTACAACTTGGCTCATGTTTTATTTGGAAATGTGCTACTAAGACTCAAGCTAAGTAAGCCTTTTCTTCAAATATGACATCTTTTTTGGTATCTATAGCAGCCAAAGTCTTAGTTACCTCTCTTTCTTCCAGAACATTCTCAGAAAGCCATGGTTTACAGATTCAGGTGGTCTTTGGAAACCCACAAAGTTCTAGAAGGGCTGATGTAGGCTGGCTTCTCAGACCAGGCCCACTGGAGTTGTTAAGCTTGAAATTATGTCACAGCTTATTCTTATGAAGCCAGGAAAGAGCAGAAATCACTGCTTTTATCTCTGTCTGCGATAAGAACAGGCTAATTTGGATAATTCGGAGGTTAGTACACCTTTATAACAGCAAAAATTCAGGAGAGATCAAAATGAACAAAAATAAGTGCCCTACTAAAAAGCAGTTACACAAAGAACATACAAACCTATACTAAAACAGTGTATCCATTTAAAATTACATCTCAGGAAACTATTTAATCTTTGGAAAGGTATGTACAATATAATGTTGAACGGATAAAACAGGTCAAAAAATGTGTACAATATAACCCTGTTTTTCGAATATAGGCATTTTTAAAACTGTGATAAATACAAACTATAGAATAACAGGTGATTTTTATTTTCTTGTTTATCATATCTCTGTTTTCTTAATGTTTGATCGAGAGATAAATGTATGGCTTTTAAAATAAGAGAATAGTTTGAATAACTGGTTCCACTGCACATACCATTGGGGTTAAAAATAGAACCTAGAGCTCACAAGATATTCTTTTTTTTTTAAAGATTTTATTTATTTATTTTTAGAGAGAAGGGGAAGGAGGGAGAAAGAGAAGGAGAAAAATATCACTGTGTGGTTGCCTCTCGTATGCCCCCAAATGAGGACCTGGCCTGCAGCCCAGGCATGTGCCCTGACTGGGAGTCGAGCCCGTGACCCTTTGGCTTGCAGGCTGGCACTCAGTCCACTGAGCCACAGCAGCCAAGGCTTGCAAGACATTCTTATATTCATGTCGGAAGAGAAAACGGCAAGGGCTGAGCCAGGAGGCCCATGGTGGCCCGGCACTAAAGCGCTGCAGGAAAACCACAGACTTACCAGCTGCCCTCGGGAGCCCCACGTCAGCTACCCAGCTGGCCAGGAGTTAAGCCCCCTATACTTAGGGAGGGGGAGTAAGGGCTTCCCCTTCTCCTGTCCCCCGGGTGGCACCTGTCCCCAGGACATTCACCTTGCTGAGGTCTCCTGGGATCAGCCACAGCTGGAGCATCCTGGGCCTCAGACAGGGTCTGGAGCTGCTCCCCATGTGTGCCCCGCACCAGGCAGCCCATCCCACTGCCCTCTGTCATCCGCCTGCTCTGCTCTCTGTCCCTTGCCTCCTCCTCCGGTCTCTCCACCACCTCCGAAGACCTGCTGCTCCACCTCAAACTGTTGCTAATGCCGGAGAGGCTTCTGTTCTTTTCAGGGCCACATCCCGGGAAGGCAGAAATGCACCCAAGGCTCCACGTTTTTCTGGGGGAGGGAGTCCCTGGAGTCTGAGCAGATGGGGAGCCCCAGCGGGGCGCACGTGGGTGCATTTCTGGGAGGAAACCAGGCACCACCCGCTCTCACTCTCTGCCATCCAGTGTTTTCTTCCCCCAGTGAGTCTCTTAATTTTGCTCATTTATCTTAAAGAGCTCTGTGAGCGAGCGCCGGGGGCTCTGGTGGGGGCCGCACCGGGGCTCCGACACCGACCCCCACGCTGCCTCCCAGAGGAGCCATCCAGCGTGGACCAAATCTCATTTTCCTACAAATAGTTTGTCAGAAGCAGCAGGGCAAGTAATAAATCACCAAGAGCAAGAGCTGAGGGGAGGGGATGAGGGAGAGGGGAGGCTGGGGGCGCAGACAGAGGACCCAGCAGGGAGGGGCACCAGGGGAGAAAAACAAACAGAAAAGGAGGGAAAGAGAGGAAAGACACAAAGAGAAGTGGAGGAGGGAGGGTAAGAAAGGGAGGAGTAAAGAAGTCCAGAGAGAGCAGGGAGAGGGAGTGAGAGGAGGAGAAGGGAGAAAGGCCAAGTGGAAAAAAGAAAACAGAGAAAGGCAACGGGGGTGATCCAAGAAGTAGGAGAGAAGGAGGAAGACGAGGGAGAAGGGACCCAACGCTGTGAACAGGGAGGAGGAAAGAGACGTCTGTAGAGTCAGACCAGAAACAACTGTGTTGGGCGGCAGCGCCACGTCCTCCGCCACCGGCTGTACCCTGAGCTGCCGGAGCACGGAACTTGGCTGGGACTCCTTGTCCTCCTCCTTTCCACCCAGCCCCAGCTGCCTACTCCAGGTGGACAGGTGCAGGATGGAGGTCCAGTGGGGTTGTCCTAGTCCACTGTGTTAGCCAGGCTAGAGGGAAAGTCTCGAGGTATGTGTGTGTGTGAGAGCACGCATGTGTGCATGTGTGGATGCCTGTGTGATGGAGACAGAGGGGGAAGCCACATCTCGACAATGCTGACGATCTGTGAGGCCTTAAGCAAGCCACTGTACTCCTCTGTGCCTCGATGTCCTCATCTAGGAATGTGGGAATGACATTTGTTTCCAGGCCTGGGAGGGTTGAAAAAGGTCACGCATGAGGAAATGCATGGAGCAGAGTGCAGGCTGTTGGTGGGGAAGGGGAGCCTCCCTTGAATGTCTATGGTCAGTGAACTTGGCCTGGGGGCCCTGGGCAGGGCCTTGAGTCTGTGCACTGCCTGGCCACCCCCGCAGCCTGTGATCCCCGGCCAGGCTCTCTGATCCTGCAGCTGTCAACGTTAGCACACTCCAGCGCTTTCTGATCTGCCTCTGGTCTCCTGGGGAAACTTTGAACACTGGTGAGATCATCATAGTCCAACTGTCCGGGCTTCTGAAGTGCAGGGAGCATGATAGGAGGACCACGGGGGTGCCCACCCTCCACTTCATCCCAGCCCCCAGCTCTGCCTCCGACCTCTGGCTCCCTCCTGGCTTAGGAACTGTGGGCTCAGAGCAAGGCTGAGGCTCTGCTTCTCCTCCCATTCTCCCTCCCTCCCTGGGTGCTGGGACGGAGCCTCTACTCTAGGGGAGATTCAGGTACGTTCCAGGTGGGAGAAGGGAAGTGAGTCTTGCCTGGGTGGGTCGCAGAACTGTCCCATCCCAGCACCTAGCGTAGCACTGGCACACAGTAGAACCATGAAATGAATGAAGTTTATTCAGTATCGTGAATATGTATTCCCTGGTCCACGCTTTATGACTGTAAGGAAGCTGTTGTCATTTCCTTTTACAGATAGGGCAGCCAAGGCCCAAAATTGCCAGGTCTGGAAGTGGCAAAGCCAGGCTTTGAACCTACAGCATCTGTTTCCACAGATCCTGTTCCCTCCACTGCAGCTCAGGACTGGGCACTGCTCCCTGACAGTCCACTGACCGAAGGCCTCCTGATGTCTGAGGCATGGCATGGTTTAGAGAGGGCAGACCTGCAACGCCTGCCCTGCCTTCCGCCTGCCCTCTGGGTTCTGGAGCAGGGAGCCCACAGGGCAGCCCATTCGGGGAGGCTCTGGCATTGTCCTCCAGCTCTGGCTTCAGGCTAAGCTGCTTTTGGGCAGACCCTCAGCACCCAAGCCTCTACCCTGCTCGGGGCTTGGATGAAGAGGCCTCACACCCTTGTCACTTCAGCCCCTGGGACCCAGCCACTCCTGCTCCGCTCTCCTGCCCTCTGACCGCCAGAAGAGGGCATCCTCTGGAGACACCTCATGTCCAGCCCTGACAAGGAGCAGAGCAGAGCCCAGGGAAAGAGAACCAGGTTCCGCTCTCCTGCCGTTTACCAGCTGAATGACCTTGGGCAATTCTTTTCTCCTCTCCAGGCCTCAGGCTCCCCAAAAGGAAGGTGGGATTGAAAAACTCCAAACCTAATTCCCAGGGCTGTCGTGAGAGTCAATTAAGGCAAAAGCTGGAAAGCACTACCCAAATGAGAGGCCTCTTATTCTCCTTTGGTCTGGAGGCAGATTCCCTCCTTCCTCCCACCCCCACTCTCTAGCCCGCTGTGCACATGGTCACTGATCTCGGGTCTGAACCCGAGGATGGCAGGTGCCTCCCAGCTGGCCAGTGCCTCCCAGCGGCCCCTCCTGGAGAACCCACACAACACCACTCAAGACCCAGGCGAGGGCTCATGCATGAGTCAGTGTGAGGCAGGGCCGAGAGCTCTGGCCTGAGTAGAAGCACCAAGTTTGCAAATTTCAGCTGTATCCCTTATGAAGTGTTAACCCGGAACAGTCAGGTTACCTCTTCAAGCCTCGGCTTCCCCGCCTATAAAGTGGGATAATAATAATAACAATTTCCCTCTTATAAGGTAGATAATGTATATGTCATAGGATGCTACCAGAGCCACTTCTCGACTCTGTGCTCCTGGGCCATCCTTTGGACTATCCTAGCCACAGCCCTGATGGATCTTGACTGTGACAGCCCGGGACTGCCTTCCCCTCGTATAGCTCCTTCCGCCTTAGTGCCCCTGGGGAGATGCCCACAGGCCCTGCGCCATCCCAGCCGGTCTTCTCACCCCCTTCTCTACCATCAACCTCCTCTACCATCTCGTCCAGCCTTCCACTGTCTCACACACACACGTCCATGGCTCATTCACACTTGCGCTGGGCCTCACACTGCTGTCGGGCCTCACACTGCTGGGCCTCACACTGCTGGGCCTCACACTGCTGTCGGGACGCTGGGCCTCACACTGCTGTCGGGACGCGGAGCCTCTGTCACACGTCTCTTCCCCCCGGAAGCTTGGGTGTGGTGAGTTCCATGTACCCCACCACACTCCTACCCCAGCCCCAGCCCAGCCGGCTCCTTCAGTCCCTGACACCGACCTTCCTCCACGAAGCCCTCCCAGACTGACCGACTGGTGGAAGATTAATTCCCAACGCTCCCAAATGGCACAATTCCTCTCTGGAGACTGTCCTTCCAAATTGGAAAGGAAGAAGTAAAATGGTCATTATTTGCAGATGACACGATTCTGGGCATAGAGAACCCTAAAGATACCACCCAAAAACTACTAGAACTGACAAATGAATTCAGCAAAGTAACAGGATACAAAATTAATACCCTGAAATCAGTTGCATTTTTATGTGACAATAATAACCTATCAGAAAGGGAAATTAAGAAAACAATCCCATTTACAGTTGCTTCAAAAGAATAAAATACCTAGGAACAGATCTAACCAAGGGTATAAAAGACATACTTGGAAAATTATAAGACATTGAAGAAAGAAATTGAAGAAGATACAAATAAGTGGAAGCACCTACTGTGTTCATGGATAGGAAGAATTAACATCATTAAAATGTCAATATTACCCAAAGCAATCTATAGATTCAACACGATTCCTATCAAGATACCAGTGACGTATTTCATAGAATTAGAACAAATATTTCAAAAATTTATACAGAACCACAAAAGGCCCTGAATAGCAACAGTGATCTTGAGAAAGAAGAACAAAGTTGGAGGAATCACACTACATAATATGAAACTATACTGCCATAGTCATCAAGACGGCATGGTACATAGCTCAATGGAACAGAATAGAGAGCCCAGAAATAAGCCCACACCTTTATAGTCAGTTAATATTTGACAGAGGAAGCGACCACATACAATGGGCTAAAACTAATTTATTCAATACCTTGTATTGGGAAACTTAGAAATGTGCAGAAAAATGAAACTAGACCACCTTCTTATGCCACATAAAATAAAAGACTCGAGATGGATTAAAGACTTAAATGTTAGACCTGAAACCATAAAAACCCTAGAAGAAAACATAGGCAGTAAAATCTCAGACATTTCTCATAGCAATATTTTTTTCTGAAATATATTCTCAGGCAAGGGAAACAGAAGAAAAAATAAACAAATGGGACTACATGAGGTAATTTTATCTCCTTCTTTAATTTGGACTCCTCTCTGCTGATACAAAATGGCTACCATTTTGATGTCTGTTTTAAAATATGTAATATCTTGTCTATGTTTTCTGAGTGCAGAAGTCCACATTGCTATCTAATTGCATGTTAAACTGCTGAGGCAGGCCCCAGTTCCCTGTGACAGGACGCTGCCAGCCTGGAGGAGGAGAGGAAAGGCACCCACAGAGCTTCACAGACACCGTCAGACATCAGGTGAAGCCCTGTAAACCTCAGAGAGGGAAAGAACTCACCTGGGTATGAAAATCCAGGGAGAAATCACCTTCAGTCTATTCACCTTCAAGGCAGACCTTCGAGGGCCAGTTTACATGCCCCACGTGATAACATCTTTGATCCGTAGCTGCATGTACATGGCCTCTTCTAAGGAAACACCCCACTCTGTGTGGACCTGCCCGTGACACTTTTCTGGTGGGGTTTGGACAGTTACATCTGGATGCAGCTTTGCTCTCTCTCTTTGCAATTTGCTTGTGCAAATTCTTCCCAAAGAGAAGCCGGAGTCTTTGGTACCCCCTCCCTCCACACTTCCCCTGACTTAACGCCTTGTACTTAGTAGGTGCTCAATAAATGTTAAAGGGAAGAAAGAAGGAAGAAAAGGACAGAAAAGAAGAAAGAAGAGAGAAGGAAGCGACAGAGGGGAGGGCTGGATGGAGAGCGGTATGCAGGGATGGAGGAGTGAGAAATGCTCAAGGATGGAAACACTGCCAGTAATGCCCAAGGGGCTCTTCTCCGGGTCCCCCAGGGTATGTCTCCTCTCCTGAGCTGGGGAGCGGATTTAATTTTCTGTTGTCTCCCAGGGAATAGAGCTCCTCTCTCCAGCCCCCTGTGTGGAAACCAATAGTTTAAGGATGGCACTGAATTTGTGTTTCTGATGAGAAGAACAGCTGCAAACTCATTTGGATGATTAAGATGGCTGAGATCAACAACCTTGAGCAGGATCCAGTAAGTTATAAGAAACCCATCAGCACTACCACTCCCTTTAGGAACAGGAGGCTGCCAAGCAGAGGGAGTGCCAGCAGCCAGGGTTCTCTGGACAGGACGCAGTCCAGTCCAGGTGAGAACAGCATATCCAGATGGCAGAGGCAGGCAATGGCTGGAGGGACGGACTTTGAGCCTCGCCCAGGAGCTTAGTGAAAAAGGGGTCCATTGAGGTGTGAACCAAATGGAACTGTATTCCCACATTTCTCTTCCTTTTTCTAAGATGTCAGGACTTCAGATTCCCATGCTCATTTCTCTCTAGCTGAGCGGGACTCTGCCTCAGAATACAGAGGTGAGCCAGACCCAGGATTCTGCGTGGTGCCAGAGCTCTTGAGAGCTGGCAGCAGGACATCAGAAAATTTGTTGATTCAACCTTGTCCTCATCTCTAAACATTTTCCCAGGCGCAGTGGTCCCACGTTCCGCCTTCAGTCCTTACAGACTTTCTTCTTGAGCCAAGTTGCTGCAATGTCATTTGCAAGATTTTTTTTTTCTTCACAGAAAAGCTTTAGACCTCAGTTCTCATTAATTCAATTCTAAACTAATTCTCTCCCATCCCATGAATCTCTGGTCTTTTCTCAATTGTTGTCAACCAAATGAGAACCTACTCTGCTCTCAAACTCACTCTGCTCCCTGTGTCAAGAACCTGGTCACTCCTTGTCACATTATCACACACTTGCAAGACATCCTCACCTATCCATTCATCCAGTATATCTTTTACTGAGCACATACAATAAGCAAGGCTGCAGGAGAAACAAAAATGAGGACTGCAGCTCTGCCTTTGAGATACTTCTTTTCTCTTTTTTAAGATTTTATTTATTTATTTTTAGAGAGAAGGGAAGGGAGGGAGAAAGGGAGGGAGAGAAACATCAATGTGTGGTTGCCTTTCACGTGCCCCCCGACTGGGGACCTGGCCCGCAACCTAGGCATGCGCTCTGACTGGGAATCGAACCGGTGAGACTTTGGTTCTTGGGTCTGCACTCAGTCCAATGAGCCATACTAGCCATGGTGAGACACTTCTTTACAGGAGAAAGAATGTAAGCAAATAAGTAATTTATGTGTACAGTACCATGCATTCTATACATAATAATACCCTAGAATGTCAGAGCTGATCAAAACCTCAGAGGTCATCTAGCCTTCAAAATATCCAGTTCCTCACAAATTGACCTTACAAATCAGATCACAGTATCATCATTACACCTAGTATTCAGAAGGCCTATGTTCTATGGCTGTAAGAAAGAGATCAGAGACTCTTTACGGAATCATCTAGGAGAAATGCCTGCCCTCCTGGGGCTTCCATGTCTCTCTATGTTGTTGGCCTTTCTAACCCAGAGTTTAATCCCTCCAAGCCTCAGTTCTTTCCTGTGTTAAATGAGAGGGTTGGGCCACATGACTTCTGAGACCCTTCTAGCTCTAACATTTTATGATCTATGATTAAGGCTGAGATGACATTGCTCTACCTGCTGTCCAGAGGGTGACCCGCCAACTTTCATAAAAATAATCATTATTAACCTATGATAATTGGTCAATAAAACCATCACAGTTTTATAGCATGAAATTTGGAACCTGCTGAGACCAACACTATTGATGAGCCAAGTGGAAGTTCAGCCTTAGAAACAAAAAGTTCATTGGTCACTGCTAGAGTTGTGTTCGTCAAAGTCACATAGAATCAAATTTATTTTGGTTGAAATAATTGGACAATCAGATTGGGAGAGGGGACTTTGGGGGATACTGATTGGTGCCAGAGAAGGAGTCAGAGGGCTTGCTTAACCAGGGAAGTGTGTTCCTGTCTCCCTTCTCCCAGATTCTTAAAAAACCACTGCCATCACTGTGGGGCCAGGCAGCCTGTGACGAGTGAATTGGGGCTGGGTCTGCCTTCCAGCCTCACCTGACAACTGTCCCCCACACTTCCTCAAGTGACTAAATCTGCTCAGTATCTGCCCGACTTCTTACATCTGGAGAGCATCTTATTCCTGACTCTGTACTTGTTCCTTGAACTTGACAAAATTCTGCTGATCTCTTAGGTTCACCCTCAAGATTTTCTTGTTAAGTTCCACACCTTTTATAATAAAATGAGAGTTATCAAGTGTTACTACCTACTATGTGCCAGATGACGTGCATACTTTATTCACTAAATCCTTACTACCTCCATGTGAGATTGGGGTTTTCTCACCATTTTATAGTTAAAGGAACCACAGCCCAGAGAGTTGGAATAACTTGCCAAGTTATATATAACTTCAGTTGGTGAACCCAGGGCTTAAACCCAGGCCTGCTTGCTTCCAAAGCTCTTTCTCCATCATCTACGCCTCCACCCTGTTGTACACCCCTGGTCAGGTCTACACTGACCCCACCTGTGAGAAAGAATGAGACATTTATGTTGTAAATTATCAAGGACTCCCCCTTATCCCAGAGAAGAGATGAAATGTCAACAAGAGAAAGTGGAGGTTGAAAGCTATGAGATGGGTTTGAGTAGCGAGCCAAAGCGCCCAGACAGAAAACACAAGGACACAGATGATGAGCTGAAAGGTCATGAGGTGAGAAGCCAGGGTGGTGCAGGGGAGAACAGGGAGCTCCAGAAACCAGAGCAGGACACTACAGCCTGCGTGAGAAGTGGCTTTTAGCATAAGGCACATCCTCCCAGGGAGAGAGGAGTTCATCATGGATGCTGCACAGGGTTGGATAGGAGATCTTGAAGGTCAGCCATCCAGCCTCCATCACCCTGTGTCGTCTCATCCAAGAAGCCTTCCAGCCTAGTACAGAGAGCCAGTCAATCCATTTATATGTAACGTTAGATAGAGACCATATACAGTAGCAACCAGGTTAAAAAAAAAAAGTAGCTTTACAATCTATGCACCTACCATCTTCTTACATGAAGATAGCAAAAGTGTTGTTACAATGTTCAAAGTCAGCCCCCAGAAGTGACTTAATAAATCACTCAAGCCACATTACAAGTAGGCCCTACTGTAAGAAAACTTGTTAGACAAATGTATGAATGCATTAAACTTAGTTCTGGAAGATTCTTCATGTTACTGTTTGAGTCCTCCAACCTCCATTTAGAGATGTGTCCCTAGAATGTGTCTGTCGTGCGGAGAGATGATGCCTGCCAGTGTGCCACCCTGCACAGCATCGCAGACAGCAGGCCATGACAACCTGCCCCCCTGCAGCAGGTGTGCTTCTCAACTTAACAGAGCACTACTCATTCTTGCTAGTGTGGCATCACTGATCCGAAAGATTCCAGAAGCGTATGTGTGATAGTGAAACAAGGAGTGACTGGTTATTGTGTATGCATTTAATTAATGCTCATATTAGTAAAGACAAATCATGGTGTTATGTGTGTATTCTAGATGCTTCATTAGCAATACATAATACTGTTAATGTTTTAATGAGCTATAATAAGATGGTCTTCGCCAAACATTCTCACTAAACGAAGTCCCTAATATACAAAAAACACCAACAGGAAGCACAAGCTTTTCCAGCAATGAGGACTGACTGCCAAACCCATTCTTTGGATTCGTCTGATGTTGTTCAAACCACTTACTTCGCTAAACCTCAATTTCCTCTTTTGTAACTCTCGAATGGGCCACTCCGCTGAGCTCCCCCCTACCCCCATGTTTCCCTCCTGTCTCATTCCAGCAGCTCTGACCTTTGGGAGCCCCATTCCCACCAGGCTCCCTCCCACCACTCAGCCTCTGCACCTGCAGCCCATCTGCCCCACTCACTTCCTCTCAACCCTCAACTCATGTGGCTCCTGTAATTCAGACCTCAGTTGCAGCCTCATTTCATCGGAGGAGGCTCGCTGCAGAATCCTCCAGGTCAAACCCTTCCACTTAGACCGCATTTCACCGCGTCTCCGATACAAATTTACGTGCATTTGTGTGGTTAAGTGACTCATGTTTATCTCCTCCTCAGACTACAAGCTACTCATCACTGTAATCCAACAACCAGAGGAAGTGGGAGCTCAATTAATATGTGCTGGAATAAAATTAATCAATCAATAGACATAAAATGGGTGACACCCACCTAACAATAATATTGAGAGCAGGTTACTTCCACTACCACTGTGTCCTCCCCATCATATGAACCTTACTAATCTCAAATTATTAACACCTGACAGTACAAACACTGGGTTCCTTCCACCAGCTGCTCCCTGCTCACCGCCGATCCATCCAGCCAGGGTGTCCTGTGTGGACAGCACCTCAGTGGCCATGCCTCACTTTTCCACACTGCTCCTTGTCTGTTCCTGAGTGTCATGTCGTCCTCTGTTCTTTGCCTCTCTCCTTCAGGATCTAGTGCAGAAGACCCTAAGCCATTTTGGTTTTGGAATCAGCTAGGTTTGGTGTCTTTAAAGAAATCTATATGCTTCCTTTTCCATCACCATCCCTCACTCTCTCACCCCCTTCTCCCTTAGTCATCCTACTTGTGAGGCAGAAGTCACCTTAACTGTGACTGCTAGATGCAAGGGGCCTGTGTGAGTCAGTGAGAAGGAGAGTAGGATTAGATGTCTTCAAGTCCTTGAACATCAGGGTCCCTACAAAAGCCTACCATTTAGCTTCCCCCAGGCCATTCTATTTCTTCAGGAGGTCAGCTTTCAGAGTAAATGCAAATAGCCTATTCAGCTTTGAGATGCATCATGTAATTAATTACGAACACAGCAGCAATGTGATATGAGAGCTCATTTCACTGTCAATGTGCAGGATCTTAGCGGCACTCCGTGTGGTTGATGAGGGAATTCTAAGGATTTATTATATTGTTTCTATGCAAAGGGTCCAGGCTCCTGTGCTCCTTTGTAACTTTCATTCTTCTGAGAAGTTGGAAACCATCTTGTAATCATGGAGGAGATCCGTTGGAGGTAAGACCACCCAAATTTCAGAGTGCTGGTAATGTCAGGTTTTGTTCTGGGATCCACACTGAGGCCCGAAACACTTGGCCTGGAGTAAGCCCCCAGCAGCGCACTTCTGGGGTCCATGGCAAGTGAGGTTTAGGCAAACCTGCAGCAGCAGTGGCAGCAGAGATACTTCCCAGAACTGTCTCCAGCCCCTGAGGGTGTCCCCTATGCCGGATCCAGGTGTGCCTGCCTTTCTGGTAGAGCTGGCTTCCCCTCTCTCACCATTTCTTCTTATCATCCAGCCCTCAAGGGAGCCAACAGTCAGTCTCACGACCATCACAGTGCGGAAACTTCTGCAAACGCTGCCTGACGACTTCGATGACAGAAATGAGTGTCCCACTTTACAGGTGAGTTGACTCAAGTATGTGACAGAGACTGGGCAGGGCAGCTGAGGTATGGGTGTTGCTGACAGCCTTCTTCCTTCTAAGCCCCCGCGCCTCCTGTCCCTCCCAGGCTTGGGGGCTGACATGTACGTGCCTGGGCTGCGTATCTGAGGGGCTTTACATGGAGTCCAGAGTAGAGCTCGAATGGTGAGTATGGCTTACATATAGGCTCAAAATGGACCCCAGAGAAAAACCATCAAGGGGCCCGTGGGAGGGGTGACAGGCTGCAACAGAGAGCAGAGTAATGGGTCTGGAGCCAGAGGTCAGCGAAAGTGAGCAGTAAAGAGCAGGCATCTCCAGGTGAAGGAATCAGGGTAGGGCTGAGAAGAAGAATATTACTCTGGCAGAGCACACCTGTCAGTCACGCCGCAGATCTCAGTCAAACGGGTCACCAAGGGAGACAGCCCCGCAGCCCCTGCTGGGTGGTGTGCAGGCACACGTGCCTTCACACACTGTGTGTGTGTGTGTGGCAGGTCTGAGACGTTATAAAGCGATGGTTAAAGAAGATGGGGTACACGTACACAATTGAATACTACTCAGCCATAAAAATGAAGTCCTGTTGTATGTGGTAACATGGGTAGAGCTTGAGGTAAAACACTAAGTGAAATAAGTCAGACAGAGAGAGGCAAGTACTGTATGATCTCACCTATATGTGGAATCTTAGGGGAAAAAATGAGGTCATAGAAACAAAGAAGAGATTGGTGCTTGCCAGAGGCAGGGGTGGGGGTGGGGGCTGAGGCAGGGCAAAATGTGTAAAGGAGGTGAAAAGGCACAAACTTCCAGCTATAAAATAATAAATTATAGTGATATATTGTACAGCATGATGGTTATAGTCAATAATACTGTATTGCTAAGAGAGTCAATCTTAAAATTTCTCATCACAAGAAAAACGTTTTCGTTAGTACGTGTGGCCAGATGTTTACCAGGCATATTGTGGTGGCGATTTTGCGATGCACACATACGAAGACCAAGTCACTCTGCTGTACACCTGCAACTAATAGAATGTTATATGTAAATTATGCCTTAAAACATAAACAAATGGTGGCTCTGAGGTGTTATGTAAGAGGAATAACATAATTTAAGATGACTAACTAACCAACCAGCCCTCCAGCCTGGACTGCAAGCTTGTGTTGGCAGAGCAGGACTTCCAGAAGTGGGACAGCTGGGCTGACCCTGCGGGCATTTTACCAGCGCACCCTGGTTTCTGATGAGCAGCGAACCACTGATTACTGCCACTGACGGTTGCTGTGTCCTATTTGTAGTGGTCTCTGGGGGAGAAGATGCGCAACCTTCTTCACAAACTCATTTCAGCTCCTGAGCTTCTTCCAGTCTGAGACTTCTCCTCTGTCCCCAATCCCACACCCCCACTTAGGTGGGGGTCACCATCCCCTATAGTCCTTTTGTGGGCTGGCAGGCCACTTTAGCTTTTCACAGTCCTGCTTTTTCTTTTTCCACAGGATGCTCAGAGTCACCTTCTTTTTCCTGAAAGCGGGGAACCTCTGGCACGAGAGCAAGGACCTGGAGCACAGGGGTGGCCTGAGACGGACTCCTGCGTGCGGGACCCAGTGCTGCCACTTATGAGCTGGGTCAGCTTGGTCTTGTGGTTTGACTGCTCTGTGCTGCAGGTTCCTGATCTGTGTAAGGTAGGTAGGGACAGTACCCACCACGTAGGGCTCCCAAGATTAAGGAAAACCCAGCGTATCACACCTGGCACAATGTAGCTCTGGCTGCTACTGCATCAGCCTCATTCTCCCCCACACACTACCATAATGTAATCCACGTGGCTCACACGTCACAGCTAGGTGAGGGCTCTCAGGAACCCCTTCGTGGGGACTTCATTCAGCTCCCAGGTGCGCATGGTGCTTACATACATGTGCTTGCATTGGGGCCTTAGAATAACTGTGTGTGGTTGGTTATTATAGTCCTTTTTCTACCACTTTCAATCTCTTCATTTAAATATGTTTGTTTTATAGCAGGTTTTGAAGCAGATAAACCACAAATGGATTTAAATCTTGTTGACAAAGCTCCATGGTGACCTACAACACTAAGCAAAGGACTTATTTGGGAAAAGAGAATGAAAGATTAGACTTAGCTCCTGTTCTTATAGGTGATTTGGCAAAGAGCACATACACACACACAGCACAGACACACCACACACAGAGGTACACACACCCCCTCCATGCCCTGCAGCAACATGGCCAGGCCAGGTGTCCAGTGAGGTTCCTACTCCCTGGTCCTCTCAGGCCTTGGTGAGGTCTGGAGATTCTGCTCCCTGTAGGTTTACCTGGAAGCCAGACAGAGGTTTCTTAACCAGAAACAAGAGGTTGGAGGAGGAAGGACCTGACGTCGACTGGGCGCCTTCTCTGTCCTAGTTCCTGTGCAGTGCATGCATTCCGGTCACTTCACTTAGTCGCAGCACGACACTGCAGAGCACTGTGGTGGACACTTTCCTCGTCACCCAGTCCCCCTTACAGGCTGGAGGACTCGATTTCCAGGTCTCAGACTTTCCCGGAGAGAGCCAGCTCACGCAAGGTCAAACCCCACATCCAACGAGTGGCCGATGCAGGGCTTTAACACCCTGGACCCCTCACCCCAACTTGGGACAGCTCCAGAGCTCTGCAGGCAATATGGCATGGTTCTGCTTGTCCCTCTGTCCAATCCCACTTTCTTTCCTTCCTCCACAGGTACCAATCCCAGACGCCCTGCACTGTACACTTCCCGTGTGCTAATCTTTGCACGAGAAAATAGAGGTGCAGACAGGTTAAGTAACTTTCCCCAAATCACATGGCTTTTAAGTGACAGGGCTGGCCTCAAACCCATGCATAATGTGAATCCCATCTCCCTCTCCTTCTACCTCAGCTCCCACCATCCTTGATTCTTTAAACTCCCTAAAGGAAGCAGGTGTCTACTTTAGGCCATGGAAATCCAACCGAGGGTAGGCCTTGAGGTTTAAAATAGATTTTAACCCTTATTCCCTTCCCCCTTTGAGAAGTTGATCCTGACCGTCGGCATAGGAAGCCTCATGCCACTGACCGGTGAGAACGGCTGGATGCCTCAAGGAGAAGCGTAAAGGCACGCGGCTGCAGCCCAGCCACTCGCTGTCTGTGTGACTTGGTTTGGTTCTTCCTCCTATAAAGTGGAAATAACAACCCTGCCCCAAAATTGTTTTTAGGATAAATGACATGATAAATATTTTAAAACTGTTTTGAAACGTACAAAATGTTCCAGTTCAGTAGGAATGCAGAGACTAGAAAAGGTGACGATAAAGGGGGCTTACTACTAAACCCAAGGCCGATTTCCTCAGCTTTTCAGTTTGCCTGGCTGACCTTGAGGGTCCAGGGTTTCATACGAGACTGTTGATGTTCCCAGGGAAACCTCAAGCTAGCACTGACTGTCCATCCTCGAGCAGCATGGGACACGGGGATAAGCATGGGATTAGGTGTGAGGAGACCTGGACTGCAGTCACGGTTTTCTCAAAAATGAGCTCTGTTAAGGTCACATGGCTCCTCCCTTCCCCGAGACCAGTTTGCTCTTTTCCGAAATAAGGACACTGGGCTGGATGCTCCCCAGTAGTCCTTCCATCTGACGCACGTGGAATTCTGTCACATCTGGTGCCTTCTGAGGAAAGCGTTCTTTCTCTTCCACCCCACCCCTCATGCTTACCAACCTGGGCTTCCACCCTTTGACCTGCGGGGGTGATGTCCTTGTAGCCCAGGTCGGGGACAGGGATGGCAGGAAAGAGAGGGAGAGGACTATCGCCCAGAGTTCCTGGAACCCATAGGCAGAAATGAGCCAAAGTTCGTGGCTTTTACTGAATGCCCAACCCTCGCCGGGTGGGCCTGAGTGTGTCCCCATGCAGGTGGCCCTTGCGCTGGCTGATGGTTCATTTATATCAAACCTCACAACACATTCCTGTTTCTCCCTGCAGAGCATCTCAGGAGCTGCCCCCTGATATTACAACAAGTCAAAGCAAACATAATTAGGAAAGAAAAAGTACTAGAGAAGAGTTGAGGGAGTGCACACCAGAGCTACATAAACACAGTTGTTCAGAAAGTCAGTTTACAAAACCTAATGACCACCACGCTTGGTGCCCACCAGGTCCATGACCTCGGCAGGTGGAACAGCTATGGCTTTCGCCTCTTGGGGGGTTAGTGACCCTTCTTGCAAAGCCCTACACTGAGAGAGATGTGCTTCCCGGAAAGAGAGGGTGGGTGGCTCGGTGTACAGGGATGGAAATGTTTCCGTGGTGAAACCTCATCACCAACATGCTGCAGTCAATAGAGGGGTGGCTGTCACTTGACAAGGTTTACAAAGTGATGCTAAGTTTTAGGAAGAAATTGGTGATGTTGAGAAAAAGAGAAAGAGTTTTAATTTCACTCATTCTTCATTCATTCACTCAAAAGTACTCAGTAAGTACCTGCTACATGCAATTTTCTTGACTGTCAACCAAAAGTGAATGAATCCCCACGTGATTTTGAATTGCTCTTTTAGGAAATTAAGTAGAAAAGTGATCATGAGTGACTTTTTTAGTCAATTTCTAAAAAACCATTTGTGGATTGACTTTGGTACAGGTGTTGTAACAATGGATGACCCCAGATATTTTGTATTATCTACACTGTTCCTGTCCTGTCTACCAGCAGCGATGATATTTATAGGCAATTCTGTGCAGTTGCCAGAGGAAACACATCCAGTAAGTAAATCCGAAGTCATTTGCTAGTGTTGGGACTAACCCTCTAGTGCAGAGATGGCCAAAGTTTCATCGAATGTGAGAACACCATTGATTAGAGCCAAGACATATTCTGAGGCCAGTATAAGATGGTGGGAAAGAGTTCCTTGGGATCCAAGGGGAGAGGGGTGTTTGGCATCTTGGCTTTTCCACCTTGAAGGTATGTGCACCCAGCATCCTTCAGGTCTCCTGGTCATTACCTCCTAGGAAGGCACTTATGCTGAGGTCCAGGCTCCTTCTAGGGTGAAGATCTGAACTGCAGAGATGACCCACACAGCTAGAGCAACGTACCAAGTTCCTGGAGCCGGACTGTGAGCCGCTGTTTCCCACCCTGTCCACGGAGCCGGTGGCAGGAGAGGCTCTGCCCTCCCAACAGAGAGCAGGGGCAGGTGCGGTGTGGGCTGGACAAGCCCCCGGGCCATTCCACTGGGACTTGAAACCTGTCCCGTTATCTGGCCAGGAGCTGATTGTGGAAGTGCAGCTCCTTATGAGTTTGCTCCAAAGACAGCTGTGTGCCTCACCTCCCGTCTGCACAATGACCCAGCAGTTGTTCCTGCTTCATGGAACACAGGCCAGGCAACCCCTGCAAGGTCCCGTGGGGACCTTCCTGGTCTGACTGGCAGACAGCTGGCAGGCAGGCAAAGCTTCCTCAGCGCTTGACTGAAGGAACTGAGGACAATCCAATTTTTTCTTCCCCGCCTCAAGTCATCCTAATTAACCTCTGTCCCTATCACTCAGCGCCTTTGCAGGATAACCACTGCCGGCCCTGCTGGACACTGAGTCCGCCACTCCCCTGAGGTGGGCCAGCTCAGCTCTGATTCTCACTGCTGGACAGAAATTTGGATGGAATCCCTAAAACCACCAAGTTTTAGTGTACGTAAGCAGGAAGAAACCTTAAATATCTTGAGGACAATCTTACCATTATGCAAAAGAGGGAACTTACCCTTTGTGTGCCCAAGGACACACAGCTGGCGGTGCAGGGCTGAGCTGACTCTCAGGACTGGTCATGGCCAAACTCCACTCACATCTGATCCTCCCTAATCCCTACAAGACGTTGAACGGTCTGGAGCCTCATGACCTTCTTTGGCAGGCCTCGCTCCACTATTTTTAACTCTCATTTCTATAACATTAGCACCAGCCTCTTATTTAAATCCCAGACCTATATTTTCGATGCAGAAAGGTTGTTCAGTTGCAACCTGGTGGAATACCATTGCCTCCCTCTGTCCTAACCCTATACTGTCATCAGTGTTCCCGCCTCTGGCCGTTATACGCTTGCTGTAGATCTATACCCCAGCCCAGTCAGGTGGTCACAGGGGAAATTGCTCTGGAGCTGCATCTCAGACATAGGCAGACATGAGGCCACCAGGGTGATTTGCTTCTCCTGGTGGCCTCTTGGGGAATGGGCAGGAGGCTTGGAGATCTGACATCTCTGTTCTCATCTGGTCTCAGTTGTTCACACCTGGGAACTGAAAACCCTTCCTCCTCAAGTGGCTGAGTCTAAGAGAAGTGTTAGAACCCAGTTTTTCACAAGGGGGAAGTGCAACCTGCTTCTCTTTAAATTCCATAGCACTAACCAACTCTGCTCGACAGCCTTGCTAATGTTTGAACGTGGCCCGCGGGCCCCCAGACTGAACACCTTCTTTTCTCTAATCGAGGTGTCTCCAGGACCTACCACTTGTGAAGCCTGATCCTCAGGCAGCCCAGACACTCACCCTGGTGATGCTCCCAGAGGTGGAACCCCACGCATGGAGCTCGAAGGGACCTGGAGAGAGGACAACCACACCGTTGTCTCCCATGTCCCAGCAGTGAAGTTGTGCCAGCGGTCTGGGCAGCCACATCCCCAGGACTTCCTCCCCAATTCCTCTCTGCAAAGGGGCTCAGTTTCTATCAGCAGCATCTCCTCTCTGCCCTTGACCGTGATGCCTGCCTTGCCTTCTGCATCTCCTACAATTCTTTCCGAGTCCCTCCAAAGCCCTGCTCCTCCTCGAGGTCTGCCCTGCCTGCTCCACACTGGAACTGCTGGCACTGGGGTGGGACGGAGTAGGGGAGAGGCAGCTCCTCGATGTTATCTGTGAAACAAGGGGCCTGAGCGGTGCGCACTAGGGTCTCACCCCACCCACATATCCTATCATGCAATTGCCATCTGGATTAACTTCATCACAGCTTCCGGTTTACCTTTCCCCTTGACGGTGAGACCCACTCCACTAAGCACTTGTTTAATAAACACTTGGTCATTAGGTTGAACTGACGCACGGTGAGGACTGGAGTGGACGAGGGAAGGTAGGTGTCAATAGAAATGGGAAGTTCATTCAGAAACAGACAGAGGAAGGGGCGCTTTCCCAGGGAAGTGACTCATATGGGTACAGGGAAGGTGGGAGTGGGTGGGAAGGGACAGGCGACATTCAGTGGTAAAGAGGCAGAGGGGTTAATATGCTCCTGTTTCTTATAGGATTTAGAGTTTGGGCAGAGATCAAAAAGAAAAGGATTGGAGGACAATGGGGTACAATTGTCGTTTGGCCAGAAGCTCAGGGCCAGGGTTTGCAAGCTGCCTATGTTCAAGCTCTGAGCCTCAGTTCCCTCATCTGCAAATGAGAGACTTGAAGCCTCAAAGCATGGCTGAGCTGGTCAGGAATGCAGAGTCCCAGGCTCACCCCTGGGGCTGGACCAGTCTTTCACCAGATCCCCAGGATGCTGTGTATGCTGAAGAGTGACAACCTCTCTGTGGTGCCAGAGTTGACGCTGTCGGACAGGAGTGTCAAACTGCGCTGCTTCACAAAACCACGGGGGAGACTTTCAAACCTCGTGTTCACAGGCCTCTCTGGGATGACAGGTTATCCTGTGTCTTGATTGGGGTAGTCATTATATAGATGTATATATTTGTCAAAATTCATGAACTATACTCTTTGCATGGATGCATTTTAGTGTATTTATATTATATCTCAATAAAGTTGATTTAAAAAGAAAACTATCCCTAAACCTAAATCATGTCCTTATAATAAAGCTGTAATAAAGAAGAACACTGTATCCAAGGACATCAACAATGTCTTACATTATAGTTCATTTCTCCCCCTGCAGAAGCACTGTGCTCAGGCATAAGTGAGAGGCAGCACGTGTTCCAAGTATACAAATCAGTGCTTCTTTACCGGCGCGTTAAAATATTCCTACCTGTCCCACACACGCACACACGGAGTCACAATGCCACAGTCCGTACCAACTGGGTCAAATTTTCTGGATACTTTTAAGCCTCTCCAGGTAATTCCAGTGGACGGCAGGGCTGAGGGTACGCTAGAGCCTCAGCCACCACTTCCTGTGGCTTCGTTGGGATCCTGAGTGCCCAGCACTGTGCAGAGGGCAGAGGGCAGAGGAACAGCACGCAGCACAGTATGTCCCTGAGTAACTTACAGTCTGTTTGGGAACAAGGCAGGGCCTGCATAAAAGGAAGTTAAATTATAACTGAGAAAGGGCCACTCCCACCGCTACAGGAGTCCTCGTCACCCACAGAGGGGCCAGGGCACGGCTGCCCCTTAGGTTGCAGACACTCACGTCCCAGGTAACTTCCGAGAACCCTTCTCTCAGTTCCCACCCACCTCTCATTAAGCAGAGACAGGGAGAGGTTACCCAGCTTCCTCAGGCCACACAGCTAGGAAGGGAAGAGGGCGACCTGGCTCCAGAAACTGCCGCATGCTCGCCGTCAGGTGGCAGGCTGGCATCTCCCTGGCCTTCTCAATTGGCCAGAACCAATCAGTTGCTAAACTGCGAGGTGCTCCCACCTGGTACAGAGGAGCAGAACAATGGGTTGGGGAGTGGTGTATGCCCTGGGGTGTCTCTGGGTGACATCCACCCTGCACGGAAATGCAGCTGATTGGAGGGTACAGGAGTCTGGCGACTCCTCGGGGGGACCCAACATGGGTGCGGGGAATAATTTATCTTGGGGGGACAGGGCAGCCCCACACCCCTCCTCCTTTGCCAGGGCAACGCAGGACATCAGGCAACACTGCGGAGGCCTCATTATTGGGCTGCACAGACATTGTCTTGGGGACAATGGTTTCCGGCCCTGGCTTTGTGTGGGGCTGCCAGCCGAAGTTATTAACCCCAGGAACTGCCTTTGAAGGACATCCAAGGGAGGGGTGAAAGGTCACTGGGAGCAGTGCAGGGAGCGGAAGTGGGAGGGAGAGACAGCACAAAAGAGAGGGATGAGCCCCAGTGTCCCTCTGCCTCCTCCCCTGGGGAACCCCAAACAGAGCTGGGCTCAGAATGGGCGGGGGGGTGTCCAGAGGAAGTTCCCGCTGCTGCTGCAGAACAGAGAGGAACGGCGCACGGCTGGCCATCCTGATGGGCCTCAAAGATGTGCACGTAGACGGGGACACGGGCTGCCTGTGGGGAGGGCTGACGTTCGGGGGAGGAAGCAAGAGGGGAGGTCAGAGGCTGCGCCTGAAGATTCTCTACTCACTTCTCAAATTCCTCAAACAGGCATCTGCTACCCAAGACCCAATATCCCTGTCACCTGCCCCTCAGGGAAGCAAGTGAGAGGGACCAGGACATGCTGGCTGTGGTGGGGAAGCCTGCCCCTCCCTGGCACTGCCCAGGTTAGCCCGCAGGTCTGGGCAATACAGGTGAGGACACCATGGCTGAGGGCTGCCAGGGTCACAGAGAGAGTTGGAGAGGTTTTATTGTCATCTAATAACAACCTGCCTTTAACTGGACAGGGAAACGGATACCTAGATGGGGAGAAGACCCTGCAGAGGGCCCGGTCCTGTGATGGGCAGACATCTCCTGCCCTGGGTGGGGGTGGGGGGGTACTGGGCCTCTGACACTCAGCTCAGTTGGAGCCTCCATCCTTGCCCGAGACGTCCCCGGCCTCCTGGGTCCCATGGGGGTCCCAGTTCCCTGGATAATGCCAAAAAGGCATGGTCGCCCTTAAGATGCCTGGCCCCAGGCATCTTCCTAGGCGAAGAGAGTATTGTCCTGCCTCTGGAAAGAGAGAAAGGTAGACAGTGTCATTTCCAAAACAGCCATCACCCATGCCAGGCCGGCATCCTGCTCTGCCTGCCCTGCGAAGATGCCCAGGCCACGACTTGCACACAGAGCAGAACCAGAATGTCCAGAGCTTCGGGTCATGAGGTCCAAGGAGGCCGTGGCTCATCCAAGGTCAGAGGGATCCGGGCCAGGGCACTGGTCTCCTTCTCAAGGCCTCTCTGGCCAGCACAGCGCCGGTGGGGGGTGGGGGTGGGGGTGCAATTGGCTGGGTGATAAGAGAAGTGTCCCCAGCTGTCTATATGTTTGCACGTGGAGGGGGTTTGACAGGGAAGTGTAAATCATTCCGTCCAACTTTTACATTTAAGGTTGTACTTTCTTTCTAATTAAAAAAATTTTTAGTACCATGATATACTCCTTGGAGGAGAGAAGAAACAGAAGATGCCTGTGAATATTCTCCAGAAGCCAGAAGAGGACCAACGGCAGACGTTCGGGGCGGGGAGGAGAGGGAACAAGGCCTGTACCCCTCTGGGCTCCTTTTCCCACTTCCTCATCCCAGGTCCCATTTCCCTTCCCTCTGTTCTCCCCATCGTGTGCACCCCACTGCAGGCCCTCCTGGCCCTGCCCCCTGGTCAGCATCTCTCCGGCCTTCCTCCTCCCCAGCTCCCGATTCCAGGCATCTGCGTGGTGTCCTCTTCTCGGCCACCAAGGCCTGGCAGCTTGCCACCCAGTCCCCTTGCCCCCCCTCCCCCCCGCCAAGGAAGCCCAGCGCAGACCACTCCAGCCCTCCCCATCCTCTACCCTCCCTCAAAGGCCTTCTACATGCCCTCCTGAGCTCTGCGATCTTTTTACCATCTCTCCCTGCCCTGGTCTTGGCGCTCCCCCCGGTCAGGTGAAGGCTGCCCGGTGGCCTTAGTGGGGTAAACAGCCAGGGGAAGACAGGCCTTCATCTTAAACTCATAGCGAGTAGATCAAACTAAGGTAAAAGTGGAGTCTGCCCTCCCATTCTCCTTCCCTCTCACCATCTCTCTATCGCTGTTTCTATATCTCTTACACAGACAAATACATTCGCACACACACATGCCCTGCACCAAAACCCCACAAATGTTGCCTATTTCCCGTGGCCATTCTGGTCATCCTCCTTGTCACTCCAAAGCCAAGGACACTAGCTCCCTGCCCTCTGCCCTGAATTTCCTGTCCCTAAAACCCCAAAACACTGCAACTCTGACCCAAACCATGCAGCTTCTGCAAACTGCAGCAGAAAATAGAAGAGATGTTTGTTCTCATGTCAGCGTGTTCCATCCCTTCTGCACCCTGACCCCATGGGCCCCGACGTCACGTGGTGAGGTGCTGTGGGGACCGGGCTGATCCCATGAGTGTTCCAGGCCCACTTTGACCCCTGCTTCACTAATGCCCAAGAGGCCAAACTTTTCAGGATTTGGTAGCAGATTAAAATCCAAGCCAACAACAACAGGAGATGAGGGGAGAGGAAAGCAAATGAAATGTTAAAAAAAATTAAGCGATACTTGCATTCTCATTAGTAGGAACATGTGAGATGAAGCACGTTATGTTATTAGGCATTCTCGCGATTCAGTAAACACAGCTGAATAAATTTATAAATATCAGCATTAAGCGAGATTTAACGAGAAGCTGTTTATCTTCTGGCTGTCAGGCAGGCAGTGATACTCTGTGTGTCACTCCCCAGCCGTGCAGTCTCTGACCTGGCCCAGGTAAACACAACCCCCCTGGGGTGGGAGGGGCTGCTGAGGAGGCCTGGGCAGTGAGAGTCCCTGTCCCAGTTGCCCCAGCAGTGCAGGGAGGGTCTGGGTCACTCAAGGACACTTTTTAACCTCTCTGAGTGAAAACCCCTTAACTGCACACCAAGAAATCATCGCCTCACTCAGAAGGCTGCTGTGAGGACCACA
>PVJD01007818.1:0-62344 GCA_004026545.1 Mormoops blainvillei
AATCATGCCATTGTGAGTAGTCTAGCAAAGATAGCAGTATTTTTTTATACCTGATATATAACCTTTTATAAACAGGAATGTTTTGTGTGATGTTTGTTTTTTCTATGATATAAGTTTACTGATTGGAAATATAAAAATTCATTTTTCAGAAACATATAGTTATTTAATTTGCATGTAGGAATGTGCAATTGGAGAACCAATATTGAAAAGTACAATACGTGCCCATTAAAAACAAAGAACCTTCTGTATTTTATTTTAATCAACAGGTTTTTTTCCCCCCATTTATTCATCTATTAATATTCCAAACAGTAAACTGGAAATAACAACTATTATAGTGGAATACAATGTTCTAGGTGAAAAGCATTTGCATATTGCTCACTAGATATAATAATTTCTAATGCTGATAATATGTACATTTTCCCTATTTATTTATCTATTAGTAATATTCCAAATAGTAAATTGGAGATAATAACTATTATAGTGGAATATGATGTTCTGGGTGAAAAGTATTTTGATGTTTGTCATTAGATATAATAGTCTCTAATGCTAATTATATGTACATTAATAATTTCATGAAATAAGACATAGAAGAAAACCCAAGCTTAAAAAATAATGAATCATCCCATACACACACATACTTGCACACCATATATCAAGGTTATTAAATCCCATTAAAAGTAGAGGGAAAAGAAATATTATTGAGGCCACATTTGCAGAGAGCTAGTTAATCATTCGGTATGGAATGTGTTGGAATCAAAAGAAAACCCTAAATTACAAACCCAGATGTCTTCATCATGATGAAGTGAATAAATTTCAGGCCTTCCAGGGATGCAAAATCTTGTGGTCTGCCTAAATCCATCCCCCAACCTTTCAGATTTCAACCTTAAGAGAATTTCCTTCTTAAGAGAATCTTTGGGTGATTCCCCAAGGACTCTGATATTCGTTCCTTTCAAAGCACTGAAAACCCTCTCTGTAAACTGTCAAAATGTCTTACTAGAGAAACCTAGACTGTCATTATCATTCTGCCTTGATTGCAGTTCTCTTTGGACATATTTAACTGAAGAAGCATAGAAACCTCCTGCAAAACATGGGAGAAGCATCAGCAAACTGCACACACACACATGCTCTTTTGTTTTGTTTTGCTTTTTGGCAGCAGCAGCAGCAGCAGCAGCAGCAACAGAAACATTTGTGCTCTTTCTCCTTTAGCATTTGAACTCACCAGACCTGCAGGCTCCTTCCCCCTCATTCCCCCACCTCCTTTTTCTCTTCCTAGCTTCAGAAATACCAGAGAATGAGGACATGCTTCTCATCTGGACCTGCCCTGGAACCCTTCAGTTAATGCGCAGGGTAGGGGGAGAAAGTTACTTCTTAGGCCGGGTTGTCTCACCTTCCATGCTTGTTGCTATGGAGATGAAATCCAGCGAGTAGACTTAAGTGTTGGCAGGTTTGTCTGTGTTCGCTGATCGGTTCAGTAATAATGTAAAAGGCGTGTCCTGGGAATCTGCGTGGAGTCACAGGACCGTGGTTAGCGCTTTCCTGGCCTACGTGTGTAAATGTCTGTATCTGTCGGTGAGAGGCAGAGGACGTGGGCGCCCGCGAAGTACGTGTGCGCGCGCGAGTGCATTTGCAGGAAAATGTGCAGGGATTACTTCGATGTAGCAGAGTGTAAATATTTCCCCGCGCGCGCGTTTGTGAGGGCTCTAAATTCTTACGTCTTTCTTCTCCGATACAGGAAAGACACAGTGAAGGGTTTAACTGGGGACCGTATGCGGCATTTCGGGTTATTCTCCCCCCTCCACCTTTTCTTCTCTACGCAAACCCAACCGGATCCCCCTCCCTTTCTTAGGAGTAGGTACCTAGGCGCTGTCCGTAGTGCTGAAACATTGCGTAGTAAGACCCAGCTCCGACACAGGAGCTGGATGACACCAGGCAAGGGACGCTCAGATACCGCTCAGATGCAGTTGTGAGGCACGTTTTCTAAACAGCGTTAAATATATAAACCCAAGTCTAAACCACATTGAAAGCAAAACAAAACTAAAACAGCAAAAACCTCTTACCTCATCCTTACTTAGGAGTCTTGTTCACCAAACTCAGTTAAAAGGTTCCAATTCTATTCATGTTTGGATACGATGTCCAGAACCTACAAGTTGCAAACACCTGTAGACTTCCTAAAAACTTAATTATTGACCATATGAATTATTAAACTGTCAGTGATTGGGGAAATGTAAATACAGAATTGGGTCATCGTTCATGTAAAAATAAAGCAATGTAAAATTGTGTTATAGTTTAATAATAAGGTGAAGTAAAGCTTTGTGGTCATTTAGGGTATTTACTAATTTAGAAAATTTTATGGTCTTACAAAAAACAGGAAATGTATAACTTGGAGTTCATACCTGACTTTACTAGGAAAAAATTGTTATGCCTTTTCATTTAAAACTTGTGAACACCTTATCATATGGGTGAATTAACTGCCCACGAAGGGGAAAAAATAGTACTATCTTCTTCCAGTTAAAGCCATGGTCTTGTTGACTTTTTAAAAGCTCACTAATATCCTTTTTTTTTTTTTTGGCACCAGGTGCTAAAACATGCGTCTTGAAATTTAATGTGCACATAAACCCCCTAAGTGTTAAATATATAGAATCCAAGTCTAAACCACATTGAAAGTAAAACAAAACAAAAAAACAACAAAAATCTCTCGCCTCATCCTTACTTAGGGATCTCGTTTTCCAAACTCAGTTATAAGGATCTTGCTAATATGAATGTTCTCATTCAGTAAATGTGAGGTTGGGTCTCAGATTTAGCATTTCTAACAATATCCAAGGTGATGCCAGAGGCTGCTAGTCTCACAATCACACTCCAAGTAGCAAGGTGCTAGAAATATTGTATTCTGGCAATGTGTTCCCTACAGAGTATGGGGAAGGAGGTCGTTTTCTTTCATCTATTATTCTATGTATGTTTCCAGCCTGTTGCAAGAATATTCTGTTCATATTAAGTGCAGGAGTTAACCATTTTGTTTGTACAATATTAAAAGGTTTTATGAAATTTATCATTTGATTTTGATTTTGACATTGTCTGGACACACGCTATAGTTTACACCACTCTACATTTCCATACTATAATCTGCTAGCAGTATTCTCTTTTCAAGCCCAGCTCAAGGAAGCAGAAATACGTTACATGATTCTACTGTTATGTATGGGCCCTGCTCAAATAATTTATTTTAATTCGAGAACTTCACTTATAAAATTATGACTTTAAATATGGCTCAATAGTAAATGCTCATGCCACTGATTTTTAAAATCTGGATGTTACCGGCATAATTCTCATCCAGTTTAGAAAGTGGGATATGGCCATTGTCTCATTGATCATTTGAGTGGATGCTGGTCTGTCATGTCATTGACATAATAAAGATATAGTTAGATTTTGAAAGTTTCTCTGGATTGTTTTCTGGTGTTTTAAAAAATCCATATCTACATCAGTTGATACAGTGCTTTTAGTTAATAATTTTGAATTGATGCCAAAGGAAAGTTTTGACTATAAATTAGATTTCTTGGTGTTAGTTGGTACATGACCTTGACCTTTTCCCAGCTATATGAACAAAGGTGATGCTCTGAAAAGTCTGAAAGGTGGCTCATTCAGGAAAGAATAATAGATTAGAAATCCATTATGTTCCACTTCTTTGCCAGATGCAGTGATACAAAGACAGATGAGATTTGGTCCCTGTGCTTGATGAGATACATTGCACAACAACATGGCAATTTCTACGAAGTTCTATAGAAGCACAGAGATTAGTAATTTATATTTTATTCTTCAGCGCCAAAGAAGTAATGAGGAATAGAATAAAACCCAGAATACCCGTATTTTAGATTCTTACCAATGTCTTCTACCCAACTTTAATTTATAAAAAATTGTCGAAAGAGAAGAAATATTTCAATGCTATTCTAAAGAACATGTGGTTAACCTATGCTTGTGGATAGTCTATGATTTATTTTCAGAGCAACCTAAATTATTAGAAAGGAAAATATGTGGTAGCATTGTTTAGATCTTCCCCAGAGTTGCCTTCACTATGCTTTGACATTACACTTTCAGCTTATACACAAATATTCTACATAAAACAACACTCAGCTTACACAACCTACTCTATGTCAATTGTAAGATTGTTTTCTAAAAACTTGCCCAACTTATCATTTTCTATTCCTTTATGGCATCCCTCCAAAAACATTTCTTTTAATATCAGTTTCATGAATTGGACTCTCACACCACTCCTCACCATTGAAATCATCCCAAGGTAAGTGGTGTGTTCTCCTATTATATACAATGTATTATATCATATAATTGATCATATTTGCCTTTACTTTTAGTTACCAGGGATGTCAGAGTCCATTAAAAGCTACAAATTAGTAACTGTATAAGACTTTAAAGCCTTTATGTTTGTGTTTTTTTCTCTATTGTTTTGACTGATGCAATTTTGTTTTTGCAGATATTGGTACATTATTTTCTTTAAATTATCTGTTTTAATATATGTCCTTATGTAAATGTCCACATAAAATCAGAAATGGAGTCAGTAAATAAAAATAAATAAATACACACATTTATTTCTTGACTTTTTGGGGAAATTTTAACTACTGGGTGGGTATGGTTGTTTTATAAATTTGTTTTTAATAAGATACTAAAATATAGAAAAAATAATCATCCAGTTTGCTATGAAGATAAAATCTAATTTAGCATGACTAAATAATAACTATTTAACTATCAGAAGAAAATTTCAACTTATATAACTACAGATCTGCTTTACTTCTAAATATTTTGTTTCCTCTTTTTTCTCCTATACACTATTAATAGTGTCTCTTATATGACTAGGACTTTTGTTATGTCAGAGAGTAGAACTGTTAATTACCTACCTTGTTAGAAGATATGGTAAATATAGAAATTTAAAGAACATGACAGCTCTGCCCTAATGAATATACTCTAGAATGAGGGTGTCACAAAGGAGCCGAGAGCAAGAAATTTCCTCTACCGAGTCAGCTCAGTGTTCTTTCCAAAGGAAAATTTTGCTTGCGATGAATACTTGCCACCCTAGCTCAAGTTACTGGACTTCCTGCCCTCATTTATTATAGTGGGATCATCTCTTGAACTTATTGGATCAACCTGTTACCTTCCATTTCTTATGGAAATCAGTCTGGCTGAAATTTGATTATTCTTTCTGAGCTAAAATGTTTTAATGTTACTGTGCCTTTTTGTTGTTATTTACTCAAACATTAGATATTAAAACTTTCAAATAAAAAGTTAAAAATGATTAAAGACAAATATGAATTACTTTTGTTATAAACATTCACATTAATCCAATACTTATTTGGCTTTATATGGTATTAGATCATTAGCTATTCCCAAAAATCAACTGATTATTTTTTTAAAAATACATTTCTACCTATTTTGACTGTCATTTGAAGGTACCCATAATTTTTTCCTATGTAAGTGGCTTTAATATTTTTGAAGGATCATGCATGATTTTGAAATTCCAATAAGAAATATATGACCTCTATCTAAAAATACACAGATACAGATAATTTTGCTCACAACTCAAGGCATTCATGGGCCCTTGGAAGTCCATTTTTATAATCTCAAAATAATGTAAGGAGCGATTTTAAAATTTCTGCTATATTTAAATAATCCACTGTTTCATCCTCAGTTTTGCAACTAAGTATTCTGACTTAGAGACCTATGGGTGTGTGTGTGTGTTTGGGTGTGTGTTTGGTGTGGGGTTTTGTCTGTGTGGACATGTGTGTGATTCCCTACTCCTCACTCCATTAGTTTTCTGGTTTTTTCCCTTAGATTTCCTTGGAAACCAGATGGAGTCACTTTACCATCTGATCTCTCAAAGGTAGCCAATGCTGAATATGCTAAAATAGGATTAGAGAGTACAGTAATAGGATGATTAAGTTTGATTAGAAAATGGTTGTGTGGAATTTTTGTCAACGGTGAAGAAATTATCTAAGTAAGTGGACTCATAAGTGAATTAAGCATGGTGACACTTTAGCATTGATAATAATTTACTGCTGTTTATTTGACAAGGCCCACTGAAAATATGTTATATTATGCTGGTAAACTTTTTATACAAAGAAAAATGTCCTAAATATTTCAATTCAGAGTAATCTATGAAGTTTTATTTAATTGGTTTTAATTTTATTCCACAGAAGCCTTATATTGATTCATTTAAAGTGTACTTCAAACTCTCTATGATATTTACTGTTGAATCTAAGGAGTGTGATAAGGTATCTTGGGCATAATCTCCATGAATGTATGAGCCATAACTATAGTATATTTAATTGGTTTAAGTTATTTTACTGGGTTAAAGAAACAGGGAAACAAAAGCAGTTTATTCTGCTATGGTCTATGTTTCTGTAATATGAATCAGTTTCATGCAAGTAGGGATGTCAATAAAATGTGGACTTCAATTGGTTTATACATCATTTTCTCCAGTACATTAGTGTTTTGACTACCAAGTACAAGCAGCTTAGCTCTAACTCCACCAACACAGCTGAGTGGAGTAAGCTTTGGAGGAAAGCAGTCCTACACACTCTGCCCATTTACCACTCCTCCTCCCTCTTGGCTCTGTTTTGCCACATGCACTGTCTTGAAATGCATATTAACAGTTCTTCCTGATCCTTGTGCATTTGCCCTTATTTTCATAAATCAACCTTTCCTTATAATTTTGCATCATTCTTAACTAAATTTTTTTATGAAGTTCCATGTATTATAATGTATGCTTTGAAATTTTATTTTTAACTATGCCAGTATTTGCATTAGGTTTGTAACTGTTTTTGTAGTGCTCTGGTTGTGAAGTTGTGGGTGGTTCCACTGGATTTTTCCTCAACATGATTTTTCCCTAAATCTTGCCAGTTACTTTTTTAATTGAATGAACTTTATTTATTAGAACATGTGTAGGATTACAGAAAAATCAGCAGAAAATACAGAAAATTCCCATATAACTCCTTTCTCTTATCCCACAATCTCACCTGATATTAACATCTTACATTAGTATGGCACATGTATTAAAATTGTTGAACCAATATTGGTACCTTGTTAAGTAAAGTCCATTGTTTACATTAGAGTTCATTCTTTGTGTTGTTTAGTTCTATGGGTTTTAACAAATATGTAATGTTGTGTATCTACCATCATATATCATAACAGAATAGTTTTACTCACCTAAATATTTCCTGTGCTCCACTTATTCATTCCTCCCCTTACCCCAACTCCCCTGGTGAACATCTGGAAACCTTTGATCTTTTTACTGTAGCTGTAGTTTTGTCATTTTCTGGAACCTATGTATAGAGTCATGTAGGCTCCGTTACCTTTTCAGACTGGCTTTTATTCACTTAGCAGTATGCACTTGAGTTTCCTCCATGACTTTTCATGCCCTGAAAGCTTATTTCTTTTTATTGCTTAGTACCATTCCATTATATGGATATACCACAGTTTACTTAGCCTTTAACCTACTGAAGCATATTTTAGTAGCTCCTAATTTTTCAAAATTATGACTAAAGATACCCTAAACATTTATGTGCAGGTTTTTTGTGTGAGCATAAGTTTTCAACTCATTTTTGTAAATAACTAAGAGTATGATTGCTGGGTTAAGTGGTAAAAGTATCTTAGACCTTGTAAGAAACTGTAATAATGTGTTTCAGAGTGGTGGTACCATTTTGCATTCCTACCGAGAAATGAGTGTTTCCACTGCTTCACATTCGTCATCAGTATTCGGTGTACTTGGGGCTTTGGATTTTAGCCATTTTAATAGCTATATAGAAGTATCTCATTGTTATTCTTATTTTCCATTTTCTAATGGCTTTAAGAGGTTAAGCGTCTTATGCTTATTATCTATTTGTATATCTTCTTTGGTGAGGTGTCTGTTCTGATCTTTCCCCACTTTTTAATTGGGTGATTTGTTTTCTTATCATTGAGTTTTAAGAGTTCTTTGCATATTTTGGATATATATCCTTTATCAGACATGTGTTTTGCAAGGATTTTTATCTCAGTTGGAGCCTTGTCTTTTCATTTTCTTAGGTTGTCGGTTATTTTCAGTGCATGATTTTATAGAATGCAAGGTGTTTTTTCATAAATGCATGCATCATTAAAGAAGAAACATTTCCATATTTGATAACAGATTTCTAAAACTAAGCTAGCCAAATAAGACTTAAACCCCTCACATTTTAAGTAATGAGTATTTAGTAAGATATAGTCACCTTTGGCAACTATAGAAGATAATGAGAAAGGCCTACAAAGAGGTCTTATCTCTCAATGCTACCTAAAAGTCAGTATAACATAAGTTGAAGTTAATGGCTATTTTATCAAAGAATATTTAAAAGATTTTAAGGAGAAAGTATAAACTTAATATTCTGAGGGCTAATTTTTGCATAGCATTTTATATATGGCACACAGTTGTTCTTATACAACTGTCCCAGAAACTTCGGTGATGCACAAAGCAGTGAACAGTTAGGAAAAATAAGGTCTGATTTTTCCAGAAATGTTTTTGACACTAGTTTCCAGAAATATTAGGAGGCCAGGAGCAGAAATATAGGTTGAAGTAAACAGGTGCAGGACTTCTTAAATCTAACAGACAAATGAGTGAATGAATGAATGAATATAGGAATTCTTTTCTTTATATTTGGGTACCTGAGAACATATGCTGTATAGCTTAGAAATTGTGCCAAATATTACTTATTGATGCTCAGCATCATCCTTATCCTTCAAAGCTCTCCCTGCTATAAAACATTTTACAGACTCTGTTGCAAGCTGTTTTCCAACTTAAACTCTATCAATGAGAGAGGCACTGGTGCAAAATTTTAGAGAATGATGAGAAAGAGAAACCATTCATCTAAGCAACAGTAACTTTATAGGTGTCAGCAAGTGGCTGATGAGAGGAGATGTTATGCCAGTAGCTTTCGGGTATAAGAGAATGTTGAGGCTTGCTGCCACAGGCAACAAGGATTGTTGGTCGTGTTTCCCCATGATTCCTGCCCTTCTTAATTTTTCAAACTCTAACCATCACTCCTAGACCTTTGCTTCCCCAAGTCCTACTAATTATTGTGGTAACCCTCTAAGTTTTTGTCCATTTAACCCTACATGAAATATTTATACTGTTTGACTTAATTCAAAGCTTTATTTCTTTTCCTTACTAATTGCTAAATAAAGTAAGACATTAAAACTATGTACATACACCTAATCGTTTGTTTAAGTACATATTTATGTGCATACATGTGCATATATATATATTTCAACATGTCTAAACATTTGTGGATTGAAATGGAAAGACATGAAATCATTTAGGCCTACTATTCTATAATATGCCATGGAGAATGTATCATATTTGTGTACTATTGAAAAATCATTGCTTCTAACAAACTAGGTTCATAAGCAACCATCAGAAATGGGCGTGGCCCTCGCAAAAGAGGGCTGCAAAGCCCTGGCTGGTGTGGCTCAGTGGATTGAGTACCCCCTTGTGAACCAAAGGGTCGCTGTCTCGAATCCCCGTGAGGGCACACTCCTGGGTTGCTGGCCAGGTCCCCAGTAGGGGGCGCGCAAGAGGCACCCACACATTGATGTTTCTCTTCCTCTTTCTCCCTCCCTTCCTCTCTCTAAAATAAAAATAAAATCCTTTAAATTATTAAAAATAGTACCATATAAGAGCCATGGCTTTGGACAGAGAAAGCCCAATTCATAGAATTATTAAAGAGGAGGGAGTAACTATGCACATAGGGAGAGAAGAAGGGCAGAGCTCTTCAAAGTTTGCTCTGCGGATCTCCCTTTTAATGGAGTTACTGGGGTGAGATTGCAGAAAGTAATAAAAATTAAGAAATTTAATTAGAAATTAATTTAAATTAAGAAATTAGAAAAATGAATAAATATTGAGACTCAAATAAATATATGGTAATTAAAGAAATCTTTAGTACTAAAAAAAAATCCCACTATTTCTTACAAAAATCAAAAGTAAATCTGTTATTGGACAATAACCCCAGCATTGTACAGTTGAAAAATGTAAAAATTAGCTAAGGAATTCAATCAAAACCCTTGGTTTTATATGAATTATTTGAATAATGGAGATCAAAGTAGAATTTCAGCCTGAATTATTCACATAATTGCCTTATTTCTAAACTTCACTTGGCTGGTGGAGACCTTTCTCCAGGGTGTATTTTTAGAATACTAAATACTAAAAAATAGATTCCTAAATTAAGCAGAGCAATAGATGTAGGGGACAGAGAAATAGGAAATAGTTGATTGTCAGAGTAATACTATACTCTTCTTTCTAGTGACAGTAACCAACATCCACTTTTTCATCACAGAATGAACTTCTGTGATACAATAGGAAACTACATATGGATTTCAAATATAGCCTGTAGTATTTTTTAAAGTTATGAATTCCTTTTTAAGTTTTAATTCTCTAAAGTTTGGAAACTCAATAGCTCCAAATTCAGCCATTTAATTTTATTAAACGAAGCCAATTGCCTTAAAAATCATGCTATAATTTGTTTGATTTCATATTTGGTCTCTGATTCTAATTCTAAAATTTTTTTAATTTTTCAATTATAATTGACATATAATGTTATATTAATTTTAGGTGTACGACATAGCAATTAGACATTTATATTACCTAGGAAGTGATTACTCTAATAAATGTAGGACCCATCTAACACCATATAGTTATCACAATATTATTGACTATATTCCCTATGCTCTACATCTTTGTGACTATTTTTATAACGGGCAATTTGTACTTTTTAATCTCTTCACTTTTTTCACCCATCTCCCTAATCCTCCTCCCATCTGGCAACCATCAATGTGTTCTCTCTGTATCTATAGGTCCACCCATGTTGTTGATAATGGAAAGAATTCATTCTTTTTAATGGCTGAGTGACAGTCCATTGTATGTATGTACCACAAATGCAAAGATAAAAGGTTGCCACTAGATTCTCTTGTTTGGAAGTAGAACTGTGGTCAGTGAGCCCAAATGGAAAGTTATTTGCCAACCTTCCCTACAGCTGGGTAAGTCATGTGACTAAGTTCTGACTTATGAGTGGAAGTGTTGTGTGAGAATTCCAGATACAATCCTTCTTTCCTGGACTCCAGTGTTGACAAGATGCCCAGATCTCCAGCAGCTATCTTGGGCAATTGGGAAACCTTAAGAATGGAAGTCTCACACTAGGATGTTGTAAGATTAATACAGAAAGAACCTGAGTCCGTGATGACTGCGGAGCTACCATATCTGCTCTGGGATGTCTCCCTCAGCCCTGCTTTTCCAAAGAGAAAGCAATAACTCCTATCTTGTTTCAGACACTATTATTTTATTTCTAGTCTCTGTTACTAGCAGATGAACACAATTCCTAAATGATATACATATTAATTGAAAATATTTTGGGATTTTAGGGTTAAATTTCTAGATCTATATAGTGGCTTCTCTTTCACACACACACACACACACATTTCAATTTGTAAGAAAAAAACTAAGTGGTTATGTGAAGTTCTATTACTAATACATTTTGTGTGATTGCAAAGGATGATGTTTGTAATGGGACCGTAAGAAGACAAAAACTAAAGCATTATTCAATTATTTCAGAGTGTGTATATATGAACTTAGAATAGAGGAAAAAAGGAAACTATAGAAATGGAATGTAGTAGTAGAATGTTAATAATAATTTTTCTTTATTTTTTGCAGATTTAGTTAAGATAAGGACAATTTTAATAGCAAAAGAGGGGGGAAAGGTCAATCTGTAGAGCAGTCAGATGGAGTGGTAAGGATTAATCATTTTTCCTTCCAAAGTTGCCCCCAATTCTCTTCGTCTTTTAAGATCCAGCTCCTCTGTGAAGCTCTCCTGGGTCCCCCTCTAAGAATTAACCTCTGCTCTTCATGCATTTATAGGGCCAGGACTAAGGTACAGTGAGGAAGGCATTTGTCTTAGGCACAGAATTTCACAGGTGACTAAAGAGCTCAATAATCAAGATACATATTTTAATGGAGTATTTTAATGACTACACTACAGCATGCAGGCAAGTCTCCTGTTTTTGTAAATAAATTTTTAATTATACTTTGCCTTTATCTTTATTACAGAACTCAAATTGTGTTTTTATAAACATCCTCTCTCAATAGGTCCTTACTCACTTTTGTATTCTTCATGCAACTACTACTCTGTTTTAAGTATAAAAGCCTCCTAAAAACATTAAATTGGATCTACTGAAGGAATTTGCAAGAATATACTAGGGACTCCAGGGTTAAGTGTTCACCATTAAATTCAACTATAACAAAAGAATAACAGAGAATGATGAATGTTTTGAAAGTACTTATAATTCAGTTCTTGGGAATATTATTTGACTTTTCTATGACTAAAACCCTGCCCAGCCTGGAGAAATAGGGAATTGTAATACTACTTTGCATTCGTATAGTATTTTGCCCTACATAACGTGCTTTCTTTTAATCCTCACCTTAATCCTACAAAGTAAGTATTATTTTTCTTATTTAATACAGAGAAATTGAGAGGTTAAGTGACTTGCCCAAGGAGTTACAAACAGAAAGTGGCAGAGCTAGGGTTCTAACCCAGGTTTTCTGTATCAAAATCCCATTCCCTTCTTCTTCTCTGTACACTAAACCTTAGGATTGACTGAGTGGCACCTTAAACAGCAGTATTTTGCCAAGTATACTCATTAATGATTAAAATTGTTTTGATTTTTATGTGTGTATGTTTGATGACATAAATTAACTCTTCTAGCATGGAACCAAATGTTTTATGATTAAGTGCGGAAACCTGCATATTGAAATATTGAAAGAATGGGAAATTATGTAATACTTGAGTATGTTTCTAACTACAACTTTACCTCTAATGTGTGCAAAATTCTGCAACTCATATACGTTTGCTTCTTTATGAAAAGAAATGTTTGGGAATGTCTTTGAACTTTTCAGCTGAAAAAGGTTATTCAATGAGAAATTAAAGTACTGAAGAGTTAAGAGTTAAGTTTAATGGATTTCTTTCTCAAACTTAGGGGAAAAAAAATCTATGACTATATTTTAAAACTCCATATGGTAATTATATTTGTTTGAGAGCCTATAACTGCTTCAAATATTATTTCCAGGGGTATATAATAAACACACAACCCAAGCCCAAAATGTCTATTATTAGCCAATATAGTAGATTTCTTATAAAAATTATTTGTTCTCCCCATTGATTGTTGCCCAGAGAATTGAACAACTTCAGTCTTCTTTTTATAAGTTGATAGCTGAGTTCCAAGGAAAGCCTCGTTGTTTTAAGAGCCAGAACTCACAAGAAATTCAAAGTCATTTATTTTGGTGAATTGAAACCAGTCATCAATTACTGTTTATTGTATGTCTACAGGGTGCATAGGTATTAATGTGCCAAGTGATTTATTCGCATTATTTCAAGGATTTCTACGGGGAATCTGAAGACTTGCAGATGTCTTTTAAAGATGCAAAGTGGTGTGTGCTTCTCTAATTTAAACAGCTCCCACTTGAAATGAAATGAATAGTATGAGCGGAACAGAGATCCAGACGTTTCTAACCCCAGAACCGACTTTTGAGCGAAGACCCCACTGGGTGCCAAGCGCCAGGCCGACTGGTGGGCAGAGCAGGGCGCCACCACAGGGCTCCGGGCAAGTCAAGCCCTCCCCGGCCTGGAGCAGGGCCGACTGCAGCAATGGCGTCCCTAACCTGCCACCCCATCCCCGCCCTTCCCCCACCCCGCACTCCCACCCCCCACCTCCGGCTCACACCGTCTCCCAGTCTCCGGGCCCCGACTGGTTCTCGCGAGATCCGAGCAACTGAGCGCTCGGGGCCTTTTCAAATCGGGATCCGTTACCGCTTCCCCGGCCGCCGCCATTGTCACGCTCGGAGCCTCTCTACGCAGGCGGCCGAGGCGGAGGCAGTGGCGGCGGGATGGCGGACGCCGACAAGTCCGAGGTGTCCGGGGCCCCTGGCGACGACAGCCCGCATCCGCAGCCCGCAGAGCCGCCAGGAGAGCCGCGGCGAGAACCGCACCCGCCTGAGAACGAGAAACAGCCTCCTCAGCACAGCAGCAGCTCCAATGGCGTTAAAATGTATTGTCTTTTCCTCTGGGGACCGGGGCGAGGTGGGGGGCGGGCAGTCGGCCGAGGCGGGGGGGTGGCGGAGGCCGGGCTGGGCGCCGGAGGATAACGGCCCTCGGGTCGTGGGCGACGGGAGGAGCAGGTGCAGCCGGGCCGCTCCCAGGCCCAGCACGCCTGCCACGGGCCCGGGGAGCTGGAGTGCGGGCCGGGGGGCCGGGGTCCCCTTCCTCTTGGCCGCCGCAGGCCACGGCGCACCCCCTTTTCGCTGACATCGGCTGGAGAATCTTTGAGCACAGCCACGGGCTGGTGCAAACGGTCCCCCTTTAAAGGCTAGGAGTGAGTGTTCATCACTAGGGAGTATCTAGGGATGACATCATCGGACATGTCCTCCTGACCACCTAGAACGTATTTCAAAGGAATATCTCCCTATCTCCCCGGCCTCGTGCTGAGCTTTATACATTCCGTTGTTTTCTAAAGTAGGTAGTCATTTCTGAACAGATATACACCAAGAGGAAGTTTAATAATGCGCCGTTGGGCCGAATCCATTGTTATCCTTGAATTGGAAGAGTCACTTAAAAAGGGAAATGTGCCTTGTTCACTCACCCTTCCCGGCCCCCAAATATTTGTCAACCCTGCAGGCTGTTTTTTAAAGACAGCGTGTGATGGTAGGTTCTTAGTGATAAAGTAAGATTTCTCATTTTTAATGGAAGGAAATCCACTACTTTTAAGGTTACAGTTGTCATTAGAGCCTATAAAGAATTTAGTTGGCTCTAATTCATAATAATTTCTAGTTACTATAAGGAAATGTTATGCTCCCCTTTGTTCTTGTTATATGGGGGGATATGAAGTCAGGCATTTGTTTGCATATGCCCAGCTCTTTAAACCTAAAGTTAAAAGTATGTTGTTATTTAGTGAAAACATCGTTTTCCTTCTCTCAGTTATTCCTTAGAGTAAAAAGCAGTGAACCTATGCTTACCATGGAAATGCTCTTTTCTTTCGTATAAAAATATTTGAAATGGTGTAGTAAACCTGGACCAGGCCTTTTAAGGGTTGATTGCAGCTAAGGCATCTCTACCAGCTGGGTTGTTTATGACACTCTTGCTCTCGACTGGGTTTGAGTAGAAGAGGCAGTATCTTTAGGCAGAATAGAGGTGAGGGTATAAGAGATTCTGTCTCCTTGGAGTGTGTTCATAGGTGCAAAAAGGGGCACCTCAGTAACTGAGGAACCAGGTGACTGAAGCACTATCTACCATGCTTATGAATATGTGGGCTTTCAGGCATTTGGCATCATAAATATGAATGAAAACCAGTGAAATGATACATTTAAAATGTGCTTTTAAAAAATATCTAAACATGGATTTGCCACCCTTTTCTCCTAAACAGAAAGTACAGCCTTGAATTACAGCAAGAAGCCCTTCCATAACTGGATATCATCCATGCAGCAATAGTGTTAGTACAAGTAAAGCTGGCGTCTGAACCTCCATCAGATGAAAACGTCTCTACTCCCTTTTAAAGTTTCGTTGTGGTTTAGCTAGACAAGAGAGGAGAGAGGTGGGAAAAGAATCACTTTAACTTATAATTGAGGAAAAGGAAAATACCAGGTGAAGAAATTAAGATATGTTACTGGTATATTCAAATGCAGATCCTTTTCATATTGCTTATGATTCATTTCTCTCCTATCCTCTTTTCTAAGAAGTTGAATGAAGAGCCCAGTTTACTCTCAGGGGTTTCTTGTACTCTCTATTCCATAAAAAACATAGTGGTTCAGCATGGGTCACTCACACTGAATAGTTAGGGACATTTACCTAACAATCTTTTCTTGACCCCGTGACCCAATGGGAGGAGTTAACAACCCAGCGCATAAACTTCAGTTGATTGCTATATGTTTTTAATGATAAGAATGCATAGAGATGATAAAAATTACCAATATTGCCTTAAAAATCTGTAGTGTTTAGAAGTGAACGCAGTGCTTCTTGTTATCAAGATTGAAATGACTTTTCCTGAGATTAATCCACAGTCATTGAGGATGGAAACCAATATGTCTTATTCATTTTTGTATGCTTTCAAGGGCCCGGGATTTAGCGGTCATGTGCGCATCTTTTGACAAAAAATTAAAGATATTTCTCTAGGTGTAGTGTTTTTCTTTGTGCCAAATGGTGTACTAGCTCTTCTTTGCTAAAGTGAATAGGAAGAAAAATAGTATTGTTATAATTCCTCATTAGTCAAGTGTGATTAAGTAACACCTTGGAGTATGTGGCGATTAAGAGTTACATTAGGGTCTAGTATAAAATATTAAGCATTGGAGTAAGGTCATGTAGTTGAAGTAGAGTAGTATTTTATATCCTGTTAGTAAAGAATGGAACTGGGCTTAGTTTTGGATCTCATACTATAGTTTTATATTTTTAGAATCATATTAAAACTTTGTTTCTCATTGATGTTAAATATTGATTTTTCAGAAATTTATGTTATAATCTGGGTAGGCATAAATCAGTCTTAAGAGAAGATAACATTTTTGTGACTTAGAATAGTAGTAGTCTTACGATAGTATGATGATCATCTTACTGTTGTAAGATGATTACCAGAGGGAGAGGGGGATAGAAGAGGGTAAAGTGGGGATAAATGGCTGTGGAAAGAGACTTGACTTTCGCTGGTGAACACAAGATACCATATACAGATGATGTATTATAGAATTGTACACTTGAAACCTATATAATTTTATTAACCAATGTCACCCCAATAAATTCAATAAAAATAAAATAAAGAATAGTCTCAGTCTATATTTCAAGTACATTAAGAGAAGTGTTTGTCTAAATGAGTAGTTTGGGAATTACTACATGGAATTCTGGATAGAGTGCCAATATTTATATATTCTTACTGTGTCTTCTATATGTATTTACGATATAGAAAGAGTTCAGAAATTGAGTAATTACAGCTTAGTTTCTTAATCAGACCATACCTCTAACTCTAAACTGATCTGCCCTCCATAGACAGTCTCAATTTATGTGTTGTAGATGAACAGTTACCATTTTCAGTATTGCAGCTGTGTAGGCAAGTAGTACTTGCTAGAGTTGGACAGGTGAGATGATCACTTCCAGGCTGCGCCATTTCTGATGAAGGACAATATTTGACAGTGAAGGTGTCCCGTCAAGGTCAAAAAAGTGGCAAAACAAGTTTGGCCTTAATGTCTCCTAATTTTAGTAGTTTTTCTGGCAGATGTCAGCACCATCTGACTGTTCGCTTAGTCAAGAATTAATGTTTATTGAACATATGTTATGTGCAGTCACCATGCTAGATGCTGCTAATACCGACGCAGATAGTTTTTGTTCTTGTAGACTTTTACGTACTATATTTATGGCTTTGTTGCCACCTACTCAGAAAAGTGATGTGTGAAAATGTCTATATATCATGGAATGAGGAACTAGAATAAGAGGTGTGTGTGGTACACTGCAATGTATCGATTCACATGATTGCTTGGCTTAGAAGATAAGTTTATCTGCCAGAAAAACTGCTATAATTAGGAGACAGGGCCAAACTTCCTCTGCCACTTAGATTTTTTAAAATTTTGTTTGGTGCTGCATTTAAGTACTGCTTTTCTTTTCCACCGCATCCCTACATTACAGATAATACTAATAAAAATGGCATGATTCTATGAATACCTTATCCTAGTTTATAAGTTAAAACTCAGTAAATACTGAGCATGAAAATATTAGGATACCCTATTAGTTTTCTATGTTGATCAAAATTGAAAACAAAAAATTTTGAGTTATATTGGAGTGTATACATACAGCAATAGTTATAAGTATGTATTTTAACTGTTATTAAACAACAGAGGAGAAAAGTTCTGGGAAGAAACTGTTCATCTTTAAGAAATGAACTTTTTCAGGGTATTATTTTGTAAATTAGTTTTTTAAGAGTTCGGAATAAGGCCCAGAAAGTTAATTCTCCGTTTAAGGTGGCAGTTTTACGTTCTGTAGGAAAAAAATCAACCCTCTTAAGTTCTAATAACATTTATTATGTACTAAGATGGGGAAAAACTGGGTGATTGTTTGGATGCTGCAGCTGTTTAATATGGAAAAAAAGGCTTGTGAAATGAGAATTTTGGTAATATGACCAAATCCTTGCTTTGAAATAGCATTGGGTAATTTCAAAGCCAGCAGTCTGACTTTCTAGCTGCTTTGCTGAGATCTAACTTAGTGTGGAGGGTTTTGTGAAGCAAAGTGATAAATATTGAATATTTAATACAGACTTCTGTTTTTAATTCATAGGGAGAATGATGAATCAGTGAAAGAAGAGAAATCTGAATTAAAAGAAAAATCAACAGGAAATAAGAAGGCCCATAGATTTCATCCTTACTCAAAAGACAAGAATTCAGGCACTGGGGAAAAGAAGGGTCCAAATCGTAACAGAGTTTTCATTAGCAACATCCCATATGACATGAAATGGCAAGCTATTAAAGATTTAATGAGAGAAAAAGGTAAACATCTTTGCTAAATCCACTGTTTGTTGATCTTCATATATAAAGGAAGGGAACTAAGCAAACTTTTTGTATACCTCTGAGCCACACAGACTCAAAAAAATTGATTTTTCTTTATTTCTTGACACACGAATTAATCTTTTCCTCTTCTTTCACTTGACACAATTTCATTACAAGCCGTATGGATAAATGAAGATTTTTTTAAATGTTCTTTTTGTTATTTTGGTGGGATAGTAGTGAGCCAGCATATGCATGCCACCAAGAATTTTGTTAAAGTGATTGCTTTGTTTAGTTGAAGTTTTTATAGATTTTAAAAGGACTATTGTATTAGTTAAGCAATACATTTAGCTGTTAAAGTATGAATAATAAGGTCTGATTAATTTTTTTTCCAAAAGCTGCTTTGTTACTATCTTGGTGGAGTCTGGAATCTGGCTGTGGAATTCATTTTGTTTGCATTGTCATGAATGCGATGATGCTGTCTCTGCAGTTCTATATTAAAATTGTGTTACTGCTGTTGCAGTTTTGTTTTCAGAATAACCGGAAAACCTTCATTTTATATGCACGGTTGGTTTTGGGGAAAAATAATTTTAATACTTGATTTTGTAAAAGTTAGTCTTGTTATCTCTTGAAAAATTGAGTTTTAACAGTCCTTCAAACTATGTACTTGGCTTTGAGGCTCATCTCTTCTAATAAATTTTTAAAAATTGCATTGGTGTATCTGTTGTAAGGTGACAACTATTTGATTGGTTTTTTTCATTGACTTTATTTAGAAAGTGTGTGGCTTGCTGTGAAGCATGACTTGTAAATTTAGTTTGATGGCAAACATGATTGAAGACATTCAGGTAGGAAGTCACCTTAAAACAGCTGTTGTGTGTAGGGGACTAAAGTTATTTGAAAAGTGCTAATGTTGATGTTTTTAATATGATAGGCTAAGGGAACATTTGTATGTATATGTGCATTTGTTCACCAACTATATCATGCTGGCCAAAATATGATCTGTAGTATGAATTAGGTTAATATGGTTGTTAGCTTTTTTAGAGAATGTGGATGATGTACATTTCTGAAAATTAGTTAAATTTACATAGCCATTGACAGGAGGTATGTTGGTCTGGTTTTGATTGTTGGTGAATAATAGGTGCTTTTCTGTAGAGTTGTGCACAGGTGTGCAGTAAAGCAAGATATTGGTGTTTAAATGTATTGTTTCTTGGTATCTTCCTTTTGTATGTCTTATGTAGTTGGTGAGGTTACATACGTGGAGCTCTTTAAGGATGCGGAAGGAAAATCAAGGGTAAGTGCTGTGGGCAGTAACCTGCTTGAGGTTTAAAAGTTCCTCAGCAGTTTACTTTTTGTATAATACTTGTACCAGTTTTTGGAAACTTAAGTTTCATTTTGTTTTACTTTATTATGCAAGATTTGAGGCTTTATACCAGCAAGTCTGATACAATACAAATCAAGCTAGCTGCCTGGAAGGGATGGGTTTTGTAAATGCTCATAAAGGGCACTCACTTTTCTAATATTCTAAGGTAATGCTTCTTCTTAGACAAAATAATTTAATGTAGGATTTCTTTTGTTGTGTTTTGATGTCTTCAAGGATATTTTTAAAGTCACTGAATTGATAATATTCCCTAAGAGTTCTATGAGAGGCATATAGCTTACAGGTGTCAATTCAGAATGTATGTTTGAAATTTATACTGAAAAAAAAATTTGGTAGCCTACAGGACTACATAACAGGCAGTGCTCTGGCCAATTGGTATGAATGACATCGATAATTAAATTAACATAGAAGGAATTGGGTAATAGTCGATTTTCATTTTTAGCAACAAGAAAGAATATACTGAAGAATACAATGGAAAGCTCTTAATGGTGTTTAATTTTATTAGTAAAAACCAGTTGGATGCATGAAAAATATAAATTTTGTCATTACATTTAGTGGCACTTTGAACAGTAACAGAAACAAGGAGTTATTTTTAAAATGATACTACAAATTTGTTTCTTTAACATAGGTGACTTTTTATTTACATTTTAAAAACTGAATGCTGTTAAATTGTGTGCAGCCTGTTTCTCCCGATAACTTTGTTAAAAGTGAGATTAATATTTTCTATTTTGATTTTAATAAAGTCGATAGTATACATTAAAAATTATTTGTGCACAATACAGCTTTTGAAAATACTTATAACTATGTAAGGACAATGTAAAGATAGGTACAGTGAAGACTTCAATTATTTCTTTGAATTACTTTTGATTGACTTTGCAATGACATTGCATTAGTTTTAACTTAAGGAAGAGTCATATAAAATGTGCTTCAAGCTTGTTACAGTAGATTCTACTATCTTAAATAGATGTGTTCAAAAATATACAGAAAATTTGCGGTCGCTTGCCTTTTATGTTCTGGAGGAATAAAGACAATGAAAATGATTGTATTAATTGATTGCTTTTAGTGACTTAAATGTCATTAACTCTACTAATAACTTCGTCTACTGATAAAACTTTTTTTCTTTTGCATATATTGACAAATCTACCTGGATATAGGGATGTGGGTAAGAATTTTTTTTAAGTGTCCTAAATCAAATTTAAACTTCTGATTGTAAAAAATAATCTTAGTACATAAAAATTTCCCTCCCATTTTTTCTCCCCAATTAAGTGTGGTTGAATTTAAAGATGAAGAATTTGTAAAGAAAGCACTAGAAACCATGAACAAATATGATCTTAGTGGAAGACCCCTGAATATTAAAGAGGTAAGTTGCTTGTATTTAAAATCATTTAAACATTTGAATAAACATATAAGGACATGATTTCTTTGGATTTTCATTTTTGGTAATGTATTTATCTGACTATGACATTTTTTTTAGCATAAATGCTTATTAAAACATTTATACTGGTGACAGCTTTGCTTGCTTGTACATGATATTCTATTTGCCCTTAAGTGGTTATCATATATATTTGATTTGCTCTAAATTATTATAAGCATATATACATGATTTAAAGACATTTCAGGATGCAGAAATTTAAAGATGACACACTTTAGGTGCTGATTTTATTTAGTATACACATACTCAGTTTTCAGGTTATGTTGTTTAATTTGAGAAATATAGTAGATATTCTTGCAGTTGATAATCAAAGTTTACATAATAATGTAAACACCTTATGGATTTGAATAAAATTGATGTTCACTTTCAATAAAATTAACCTGAAATTGTACCAGATTAAAATTTAAGAAAAGTTTTGTCTATTAGCGAAACTTATAACTAGAACTTGGAAACCCTAAAATGGAGATGTTCCCTTTGCATGGAATTGTTGCAATGTAAATATTTTGATAAAAGATTGATTGGAAGATATATAAAAAAATTGTTTATAGGTAGGTGTAATTGAACTTATACATAATTAGCTTAAATAACAGCCATCTTCCTGTCTTCCTTTAGTTCATATTGTTAATCTTAACTGAATAGTTTGATCACTGGCCAGTTATGTATATATGCTTGCTAAAGTCTGTATTAAAAAAGGATAGAGGATATAATTTTGGGACCCTGAAGAGTCTCCACTAGCATGGATGTTAATCACTGATAATAGAGCAGTACTATCAATGATAGTTTAACCTAGTAGTAATTTGACTTCCAGCTCTGTCACTTTCTAGCTGTGTGAGTAGGCATGTTACTTATTCTCTAAACCTTAGTAACGATAATGGTACTACAGATAATACTTACCTAATAGGGTTTTTAGGAGGATTAAATGAGGTACATGGTGGAGAACTGAGCCTTTGGCATGTGAGAATCTGTTATGACCCAGGGCAAATTACATAACCTCCCTATTTCTTTTTTTTTTTTTAGTCACTAAAATGGGAATGGTGATAGTGTTATAAGGAGTCAAAGAGTTAATATATATATAAAATATTTAATAAATGTTAGCTATTTGTTATAATTGTGATATTATAAAAAGTAGCATAGTGTGCAAAATACTAATTACATAATAGATGTTAGCTGTAATAATAATTATGATTGTTGTTATTCCTATCCAAGGTGGGAATGTTACTGAGCATTGTTCTCTTGTTCGTGATTATGAGGTGATAATGCACTAGTTCCATTCTTCCTTTTCCACAAGGGATACATTCCAACCCCCCCCCACCCCCCACCGTGGATGCCTGAAACCAGGGAAAGTATTGAACCCTAAATATACCATGCTTTTTCCTGTACATACGCACCTTTTCACCTAAAGGAAAGACTACAACTTCCCTTTGGCATATTCGAATTGCTAGCATCAGTACTCGTGCACTTTGGGACCATTATCAAGTAAAATAAGGGCTACTTGAACACAAGCACTGTGATACCATGACAGCTGCTCTGATAACCGAGGTGGCTCTAAGTGACTAAAGGGTGAGTAGTATATACAGTGAGGATGGCACTGGACAAAGGGATGGTTCATGTCCCAGACTGGACAGTGTGAGACAACGCAGTTTCATCACACTACTCAGGAGGGCACACAATGTAAAACTTATGAATTGTTTATTTCTAGAATATTTTTGTTTAATATTTTTGGACTGTGGTTAACCATGGGTAACTGAAGTCAAGGAAAGTGAAACCATGGATAAGCAGGGACTACTCTAGTTTAAAATGAAAGACCATGCTACCGACATATACAAGTATCCCAAATCCCTTTATTTTCATCAGCTTCTGAATTTCTCTGATCTTGTTTGAGCTTGGGGTTTGTTTGTTTGTTTATTTTTCTGACTGGGAAGTGGATAATTGGTAGAGAAAATTTAGACCGTTGTGGTCTGTGCAAGCCATTTTTTGGATTGGCCAAAAAGTCCGTATGGTTTTTCCCGTAAAATAAAAGACACATTTCTCATTTTCACCAATAACTATTGATTTGGATATTTTGAGTGTGCCAGCTATCTCTCCTGTGTGGTATAATGTCAATTCTTCTCAGTTAATGTCTCGATTTGATCACTATCAACTTCAACTGGCCTACTTGACCATGGAGCATTGTCTAATGAGAAATTTCCAGCACAAAACTTCACAAACCACTTTTGGCATGTTTGATCAGTCAGAGTACCATCTCCATACACTGCCCAAATCTTTTTTTGCATTTCAGTTGCATTCTTACCTTTTTTGAAGTAATAAAGCATAATATGCCAAAAATGTTGCATATTTTCTTCCATCTTCAATATTAAAATGGCTACACAAAGTTCACCAGTTTTAATGTTTTTTTAAAAATGCATGCTGTTATGACAGCTGTCACAATACCATCTAACAAAATTGTTTCGAATGAAGTTAAAGACAATTAAGTGCTACTAGAGCCATCTTACAGAAAAAATGGAATGAACTTTTTGGTCAACACAATATTTAGTGGTTTTTATGTGTAAGCCAGGACAGTGTTCCAGAAGTGCATTGATATCCTAAATAATATTCCATAAGGGTAGCATTGTAGAATAACCACCCTTCTGGGAAATCATCATTTTGAGGATTATGATTTGCTGTTTTATGATGTTTCTTACTCATCTTTGAAAGACAAGTATTATCGATTCTCAGTGTTTTCATTTCGAATTGGAAAAATATTTACTGAGTGCTAAAGGCCAGGTCCATGTTATTTGTGTTTAAGTGTTAGCACATTGTAGAGCCTCAGTAATATTTCAGGGACTCTAGGATAGAGTTATATGATCCATACCAATATAGGATACTTCCATTTTTAACCTCTTTAAAATGAAAAAATGGTATAGTTTGACCTAACTAAATGATGAGATGTTCTTTATTAACTCTTTTGGATTAATATCACTGAAGGTCCCTTTTCTGGGAATATCCGATTTACAAATGGATGGCTGGGGTTAGCACAGAGAAGTACTAGTCAGAACTTAAGGAAAAGTTTATTTCCAGTGTTCCTTTACAGATACTGGAGTTGTACTTTTTCATGTAATTTGGGGTGGGGTTAATAGCAGTTGTAAACTTATTGTAGGCTCTCTAATAGCAGTAGCAGGCAATGACTGTTAGGCTGACATCCAAGGGAAAAAGCGGAATAAAAACCATGTTGTATAGTAAGTAATTTGCGTTATATAAGTGGTATATATGTTTTATATATATGTTTGTATATAGTATGTATATAAAAGATGAATCAAAACACAGTAATATGCTTTATTAGTGTTAAGATAATATTCTTTATTAATGTTAAGAACAGACAACCTATCTTAATAGTTCATGAAGCATTTATTCTACTCTGTCCTCCTCCATGGTAACCACAATCCTAAATTTTATTTTTGTGCAAGATTCTGAAACCTTAGACCTGAGGCGTTTATGATTTTATAGCATTCTTTAGAAACACTTATTTCTTTACTTCTATATTTCTTTTTATTCTTCATAGTAAAGAAATATATTGGAAGCCAGAATACTTTTATTCTTGCATTCACTTCTTCACCTTCTATTCTCCCAGCCTTCCTAGAGAGTTTATTAAAGTCACCAAATTTCCGTTTTATTGGTATTCCCAGACAGGCCAGAGGAGTAGAGTTGATGGATACATATATCATAATTCTTTGGTATTGCAGATGATAGCCTATTACGTGTGTTTTATGTGGGGTTTTTTTTTTTTTCATTCCACCTAATGAGATGAGTGTGAAGTACTTTTAAACTTGCTTTTCTTTGTTTTAAAAGGTGTAGAATATTTCCTTATGAAGTTAATGAGCTTAAAAAAAAAAGCAGTGCTTAGTATCAGTCTTCCTTTGGACACAGCCTTTCTTTACTCCTTCCGCTCTCCCAATCTTAGATCATAATCATATTGAGGAAGGAAAGAGGTTGGAAGGTAAATATAATTATACTTTGTTTTTTCAGGAATGAAATTTACACATTATCATAGTTCCTTTCTAACTTAATATTCCTGGGTTTTATAACAATCTGTTTTGCTGTTGAAAAGCTTTGAATTAGTCTCAGTTTGGCATCGCATTGGTCACCCAGTAGTGACAATTCACTCTTAGTGCATTTGGGAAAGGAAAGAGTTACAGTAAGTATTTTGTTCCTCTTTGAATATTTATGTGTATGTGCCATATACTTGTACACTAGTTCAGGGACAAAAGTAAACTAATTTCAAGTTCTTAAGTGACTTTAGTGATTGGAAAGAGGTATTTAATTGACATCCCTGGAGACTAATCTTTTGTCTGTCCACAGGTTGTTATGGGACTGAATTCTCTGGGTGAGAAAACTCATTCTTCAACAGGGCCAATAATTTGACCCAGATGGGATAGCTACTGTAGAATATGAAGTTGTTGTTTTAATTATGTAGACTTTCTAATGTATCTAGTGGCATTTAACATTCAATGTGTGTTATAGGATCCTGATGGAGAAAATGCTCGTAGGGCATTGCAACGAACAGGAGGATCATTTCCAGGAGGACATGCACCCGATATGGGATCGGGGCTGATGAATTTACCGCCTTCCATTCTCAATAATCCAAACATTCCTCCTGAGGTTATCAGTAATTTGCAGGCTGGTAGACTTGGTTCCACAATTTTTGTTGCTAATGTAAGTTTAAGCTTTAGTCTAAAATTTTGTCATTCAGATATCTAGTTCTAATTATGAGGTTATTTGATTAGATGAATGAGTTACTAAGTTTCTAGAACATTTAATTTTTAGCTAAAGTTAGCCAGTCATAAATTAGTGTAAACTCAAACCCAATTTAAGTCTTTATATATAAGGTTAGAGTGTATATAGAAGTATTTCTAATTTTTTTTAAAAAGAACTGTAATTTATAAACACTTGGCAGTTCTTGAAATTATTTACTTTTATGTGATTTTTGTTCATATGGGAAATGGATATTTTAGCTTTACTATTTGATATTTGTGAATGTGCATGTTGTAGTTGGTTTGTCATTTGTTCTAAGCTTTTGAAAGTCAGTGATATCAACAATAGTTTCCAAAATCTGAATTTCTTCTAGTAAAAATAGATGTGCAAGTTTCAAATGTACAAAACAGGATTGAATAGGTGAGAGACTATTTTGAGAATTTTTTAAAAATTAAGGATAAGTAATAATGTAGATATAGCTTAACTGATTTTAAACAACCTAAGATCTTTTTATTTGAATATTATTTGATATGTGTTTAACAAAAATTATAGTTCTTTATAATTTCGAGAGTTTATAAAAAAGATTTGTTTATATTATTTATAAATGGGGAGAGGGGCTTATTAGGTACGTAACTTTATATAATTTTATGTTAAGCTTGACTTCAAAGTTGGTTGGAAGAAGCTAAAGGAAGTGTTCAGCATAGCTGGAACTGTAAAGCGGGCAGATATTAAAGAAGACAAAGATGGCAAGAGCAGAGGAATGGGCACTGTCACTTTTGAACAAGCAATTGAAGCAGTTCAAGCAATTTGTATCCTGATTTACACTTTAGGATTACTTCATAAGGTTGAAAAAGCTTATTACCATTTTGTAAAAGTCCTAGAATTTAAAGTTGCCTAGCTTAGAAATGTGTGTTATACTTCAGTCTCCAGCACATAAAACTTTTTCTGTCCAAGTACTAAAGTCACTCTTAAAACTTGAATTAGCCATATTGTGCAGAGGCCTGGTATGAACTTTTTTCTACTTTCTCCTCCTGCCACAATTAATTGTATATATACACACACTCTTGAAAGCTATGTAATCCAGTTGCTTCAAATGAAGTCTTGTTAATTTTCTTTGTTCAGTGGTTGAATTAAAAGATTACATTTTATACATAAAATCAAACTATAAAGCAAAGAGTTAAAGTTTTCCTTTGAGTATATGGAAGAGACTAATACAAAAGAGTAAAATATTGAAGATGGTTAAAATATTAAAGATAGTCTGACTCTAAATAAGGTTATTAAAAATGTGTCTTCAAGTATAATTTTATAGTTGTCTTAACTGGCTTTCCTTAACTGAACCAACAGCTATGTTCAATGGGCAGTTTTTGTTTGATAGACCTATGCATGTGAAAATGGTGAGTTCCTATATATCACTTCATCTCTCCAAACTTTTTAAATCTTTTCTCTGTTCTCCTCTACATTACAGATCTTTTTAGTTATATATTAAGCTTATAATAAACTTTTTTGCAATTAGGATGACAAGTCTGTTCCTCATGAAGACTACCGTTCACATGACAGTAAAACACCACAATTACCACGTAAGTAAAAGCCATTAGAAACAATGCAGAGTATTGTTTTTCAGTTTTACTGTGTGCTAAGTGGAACTCTTTGTTTTTGTACCTATGTCTCAAGTTGTCCAAAGTTTGGACTTAATTTGAAGTTATGGAGATAGTATGGCATGATTGATTAGGATGACTGAGAAAATAAATGTGTGCCATTTTCTCTCATTTTGGTAGGTTTTCCCCATTGTAAAAATGTATACTAAAAATTTCTCCATTATAAAAATTTTGGTGAGGGAAGAAAAAGTCTTTGTAATTTAACCACAAGTAACCTCCACTATAATATTTTTTTTGATGTTTTTTGGTATCTTTTCCAGTCTTTCCTTCTCTCTGTATTTTTTACATAGTTGAGAATTACTGTATAATAATTTTGTAACTTTTTGTTTAACATAGAATATAGGTATTCCATGTTGAAAGTTCTTTCCAAATATGTTTATTGGTTGTATAACAGTCTCTTATATGGGTGCTCCAAAACTGTTCCACTTTTATGTATGTTTAGGTGTTCTAACTTTTTTCCCTTTGATCACCAACAGAGTAATTCATGTCCTTTTATGTATAAATCTTTGGTATGTTCTGGTTATTTCCTTAAAGTAGATATCCTGAAGTAGATTTACAGGTTCTCAAGATATGCTCTATGATCAGTGTTATGAAAATGTTTTCCAAAGGATTATGAAACCACAATGTAATGTACTTAACACCTGCGACTCAGTACCACATTTGTAAAATGAGGGTTATACTAGTACCTACTCCATGGGATTGGCATGAGTATGGCGTGAGTTAGTACATAAAGCTCTTAGCACAATTCATGCATAATGTAAGCTCTCAATAAATACCATCTCTTGTTCTTACTGTTTTACTGTACCTTCTATGGTTAATATTAAATATTTTAAATATACTCTGAAACTTAAAATTACTCATGTAGCTGTCATAGCCCATATTTGTTTTAGATGATTTTCCTTTAAAATAAAACTTAATAGGTAAAGTTGAGATTACTCCACTCCCCTGCTGAGCTCCCACCAGATACATTACTTTGAGAAAACAACTATGATTAATACAATATTTATCTTTTAGGTTTTAAGAATTTGGTTACAGATTTACACATCAAATAACATTATATGGAATTGTTCTGCTGAATTTAAAATTTGGTGTGTGACATTATATCATATATATTATTCTGCAACTTGCTGTTTTTAGTTTAACATTTTTTTGAGATTCTTTATGTTGATACATGTAGTGCTAATTCCTTTACCTCTTAATACAATATTTTATATATATATTTTTAGTTATACTAATTTTTGTTATAAATACTACTAAGTTGGGGAGTGTATGTTCTTCTAATAGAATGATCTGTCAATGTTTGCTAGAAATTATGTATAAAACAGTCTGACCTTGGTTTGTATTTTTGGGGAAAATTTTAAACTACTGATTGTTCATATTTTCTATCACATCTTTCGTCAATTTGGGTTATTTTTATTTTTCTAAGAATTTTACCATTTTTGTCCATTTTTAGATTTATTGGCATAAAATAGTCTCTTAAATTTCTGCCATATCTATCCTTCTATCGTTCAAATTTCAAAGGTTTTAATTTCTCTTTTTCCCTTGGTCAGTATTGCTTGCAGGAGTGTCCAACCTTTTGGCGTCTCTGTGCCACGCTGGAAGAGGATTGTCTCAGGCCACACATTAAATACATTGCAACACGTAATCACAAAAAATCTCAATGTTTTAAGTAAATTTATGATTTTGTGTTGGCTGCATTCACAACCATCCTGGGTGGCGTGCGGCCTATGGGCCACAGGTTGGACACCCTGGTAGAGGTTTGTCAGTTTTATTAGTGCTTTCAAAGAAGTAAATTTTGTTTTCTGTTCCTTAATTTCTGTTCTTAGCCTTATTGTTTTCTTCTATCTGTTTGTTTGGGTTTAGTCTCTTATTTTTTTCCTAACCCTTTAAGTTGAATATTTCACTAATTTGCAGCTTCTATTTTCTAATGTTAAGTAGTTAATGACTATAAATTTAGCCATTATACACAAGCTTTGTTATGGAGTATATTTATTGTGATTTAATATTTATTAAATTACCATTATGATTTTTTCTTAAGCCATGTATTTTTGAATTTCCAAATGCGTGGGTTTTTTTTTCTTAGTATTTTCTAATTTAACAATGTGACCAGAGAAGATGATCTCTGTCATTGTGATTCTTTGGAATTAATTTGGAACTTGCATTTTGGCCTGATATAGAGCACATTTTTATAAATGTTCCAGGTGTGCTGGTGAATGCAGTGTTCTGTATATGTCCAGTAAATCAAGTTTTTAAACCCTTTAAATGTTCTTGTATCTCCTACCAAAATGGTGGATTTATTTATTTTTTATTGTTCTTACATCATATATTTTAAAGTTAACTTAGTAGGTGCATCCAAGTTTAGAAAACATGTTTACATAGGTAATTAAAATTTTATCATTATGGAGCAATTTTATTTTTAGTAACTACTTTTAAGTCTTTTTTCTAACATTAATGTAGATATAACAGCTTTGTTTTTTTTAATTCACATTTATTGATTTATTTGGATTCATTCCCATTATCTTATTTTTTCTCTGTTTTGCTTTCTCTTTTCATGGTTATCCTAGAAATTTTAATGTCTTTATAGAGTCTGAAGTTAATGGTAATTATTCTTTTACTCACTATTAGAGTGACCTTTGAATGCTTTCATTCTAATCACTTTTCTACTGAAATATGTGCTAATATTGCTCAGTGTTTTCCTTTTCTTTTTTTAACTGTTGTTCAAGTACAGCTGTCTCCATTTTCTCCCTACCACTTTTTCCCCACTCCACCCACCCCTACCTCCCACCCTCAATCCTACCCCACTTTGGCTTTGTCTATGGGTCCTTTATACATGTTCCTTGACTACCCTTTCTTTCCCTGATTATCCCCCTCCCCCCTCCCTTCTGGTTACTGTCAGTTCTTATTTCAGTCTCTCTGGTTATATTTTGCTTGCTTGTTTGTTTTGTTGATTAGGTTCCACTTATAGGTGAGATCATACGGTATTTGTCTTTTACCACCTGGCTTATTTCATTGAGCATAATGCTCTCCAGTTCCATCTACGCTGTCGTGAAGGGTAGTAGCTCTTTCTTTGTGCTGTGTAGTATTCCATTGTGTAAATGTACCACAGTTATTTGATCCACTCATTTACTGTTGGGCACTTAGGTTGCTTCCAGCACTTGGCTATGGTAAATTGTGCTGCTATGAACACTGGGGTGCATAGGTTCTTTTGAGTTGGTGTTTCAGGACCCTTAGGGTATAATCCCAACAGTGGAATTGCCGGGTCAAAAGGCAGTTCCATATTTAGTTTTTTGAGGAAATTTCAAACTGTTTTCCACAGTGGCAGCACCAGTCTGCATTCCCACCAACACTGCACTAGGGTTCCCTTTTCTCTACAACCTCACCAGCACTTGTTTTTTGATTTGGTTATGATGGCCATTCTGGTTGGTGCGAAGTGGTATCTCCTTGTGGTTTTAATTTGCATCTCTCTGATGGCTAGTGATGCTGAGCATCCTTTCATGTGTCTCTGGGCCCTGTCTATGTCCTCCTTGGAGAAGTGTCTTGTTCAGGTTCTTTGCCCATTTTTTAATTGGCTTGTTTGTCTTCCTGGAGTGGAGTTGTGTGAGTTCTTTATATATTTTGGAGATCAAACCCTTGTCTGAGGTATTATTGCTCAGTATTTTATTTCTATCTTGCTTTTTTTTAATCCCACAAATCAGGAATTATTATTTACCATTTTTTTTTGGTCTCTTCATTTCTCTTCTTTTCCTAGACCCTGGTACTACCTTTCCCCCCAAAGCGTATATTTTAAAAGCTCTCTCAGTGAGGATCTGTTGTTAGTAAATTCTCTCAATTTTGATTTTTCTGTATCTTGAAAGATACTGTAGTTTCACTGTTTATATGGTTTAAGATGGTTCTTTTCTCTTGGTGCTTTGAAAATATTCCAGAGTCATCTGTCTTCCATTGTTACTTTTAAGTCAGCTATCTGTTGATTTTTTTTTCTTAATAGGTAGGCTGTATTCTTCATGTAGCTGATTTTAAGATCTTTGTGTTTGGTATGCAGTTTCAGCAGAGTATGGGTGTGGATTACTATTTGTTGGGCTTTCATAATCTGGACACTCATTTTTAAAGGATAAATTAGAAAATGTTCAGCTCGTGTCTTTGAATGTTGCCCCTTCTTTTATAGGGCAGTTCTTTCCATCGCTACCAAGTTTACCTTATCACTCAGTGTCATCTTTTAAGATCCTGGTGTTATTCAGGGTCTCCCAGTTTACTTTCAACTATTAATAATCTTTTATTTATATAGATAAAAAGTAAATCTTATGTTACATTTTTACTTTATATTATCTTGTTTTTGAGATTTTAGTTTTTATATACTCCTCTATTGACATGGTGAGCATTGTTGATATTCAAATATGTTATTACTTTCATTTGGACCATTTTTAGGGACTGAGCTGAGAAAAGATATTTCCTTTACCAGGTCACATTCATCTTTCTGATTTAACACAATATGCTTCTGTACTTTACCTTTATATATATATATTTTTTTCCAACCTCTAATTGATACATTAGCAAGAACTTTAAAAGTAGAATAAAATAGTACTTATTCAAATATTAATTAGTTCTGTCTTTAAGGTCATGAGATTATCTTGATGTCCATTTTCAGTGAATTTAATTAGTTTATTTTAAGATAAGTAGTAAAAAGAATATTGGATTTAGAGACAGAAAACTTAAATTCTAATCATAATTACATAGCTAAATGGCATTGTGCCATTTATATTATGTTGTTTTTGAGATTTTAACTGAAGGTCTCAAAAATTTCCTTGTCTATGGATAATATATGTGAAAGCACTTAAGGTGCCATATAAATATAAATAAATATTTATGATAGGTAACGTAACATTTACTTTATTCAGTATTGTTTTCATGGTAGTTGACTTTTAGTTTTATTTGAACTATTTTAAAAGTAGCTCTTAGATTTTCAGTGGTTCTACAAATTTGAGAAAGTCTCATTTTCAGATATGTATGCTGTTTATAAGGTGATATAATATTTAAAATACTCTTAGTATTTTATTAGTCCTTTTAAGTATTCCTTTAATTGGGATATAAGATGGATCTGCTATGTAAAACACTTCTCATTTTTACATGTGGTGTAGTGAGTGTTCAGTGTGCTGCATCCCAGTGAAAACAAGAACCAGTGGTCCTATTTACATATTTGCAAAATTTTAGAGATACTACTACAGGTGTATAGATCTTTTAAAAAATGTAGTGCCAGTTCTTTGATCATTTATGGGTTGGTAATATTCTTATTTGTGTTTCAGGTGGTCTTGGAGGCATTGGAATGGGACTTGGTCCAGGTGGACAGCCTATCAGTGCCAGCCAGTTGAACATAGGTGGTGTAACGGGAAATTTAGGTCCGAGTGGTGAGTATTATAACTTGCTTATTTCTTTTTAAATAATACATTTGCTAGATCATAAAGCTCACATTTAGTAGTTTGTAATAATGTTTAAAGGACTGTATTTTATAGTTGGATATTTAGGATGTCACTTCCGTTTGAAAAAGGAATGAAATCTTGGAGAGCAGAGAACGTGAAAGAGAATGGCAGATGCCAGGCAGGTTTCTCTGAGGCCAGCCATGCTATAGCTAGCCCTCTAGCACTGTGGATTTTTGAAGTGGCTTTAAAGCAGAAGGAGAATGTTCAACACAGTACCTTGTATATCATACCTTGGGTACCTTGGATATACAGTATTTGTGGAATGGCTGAAAGGCATTCATATCATAGGCAATTTAACTTTATCTAGTTAAATATCTAGTTGGGTAGTAGTTTTTTTAGATAGCTATTTGGCTCTTCACATAGACTTAGTTTATTTTTTAAGGTTTTTTTTTTTTTAACTTTTTGGTTTTGGAACCCTTTTATACTCTTAAAATATGTAGAGGACTCCAAAATACTTTTGTTTATATGGTTACCTTTATCAATATTCACTATATTAGAATCTAAAACATTTATTAATTTATTTAAAATTAGTAAACCCATTGTGCTAACATAAATAATACTGTTTAAAAAATAAATTATATTTTCCATACAAAGGAATTAGTGACGAGTGGCATTGTTTTACCTTTTTGTACATCTCTTTAATGTTTGGCATAATGCAAGACAGTGATTCTGTTATATCCTCTGCATTTAGTTTGTTACACTGTCATATAGTAGTTCATGGAAAATTCCACATTATACTCAGAGAATGAGAGTAAAACAGTCATTAGAATGAATGAAAAAGTTTTGATTTGTTGGACCCTCAAGGCTCCCCTGGCCATAGGTACCCACTTTGAGGATTACTGTTTGAATTGATGGATTAATAAATGTGATGGGATTTTAATTTTTTTGAGATGCTATAGCTACACTTTAAATTATGAGGGTAGTCATGGTAATCAATCTGATCCAAACAGATGGAGATTTTCGTCCTTAGTGTTAGACCCTCTACCCCCCTAAACACATACTATCTTTTTTCTTAATTTTCTACTGCTCTCTTAGCTCTCATGTGTAGAGTGCTTCACTTTCTCACCTGATGTCCAAATCTGCTGTAGTGATACTCCTGTGTTTGGGGAAAAAAAAATCAGAGTGATAATTTTTGTCTGCTCTGAAAAAAAAGAATGATTTTCTAGTTCTAAATATTTCCTAACTGAATGTGACTGTGACCAGTGAATTTTCTTATCTAATAATTATTCAGTGAACCTTTTTGAATATTCATGATTAGATCATTGCTATGGAACAGTGCTTTGAACCGTCCTACCTGTGCCCCCTGCTTCTCTAGTGTTCCATTGTGACTAAACCAATGGTATCTATTTTTCTGTTTTGTATTATATCATTCTTTAGTCATAAAAATAAGATTTACTCAAAGTATATACTGTGTTTTTATTTGAGGTATGGGAATGGATGGTCCAGGTTTTGGAGGGATGAATAGAATTGGAGGAGGTATGTATAAGCACTTGTTTTTTTGTATGTACCCACCACCATTTTTAGTAAATATGGAACTATAGAGAATTCCAAGGGGAAAAAAGTTATGGTTTATTGTTGGCTCACTTCCTAAAAGTTGCTATCAGAAATTGAGCCTGGTACATACTTAAAGAATATGGAAGGTGATGTGTTAAGAAGCAGCTGCATGAGGTAGGGTGAGATGAAGAGCTTACTGGTGAGACTCAGCATTTAAAAAATGTACCTTTCAGCTATACAATGGACAGTCAAATCTCAAAATTAATCTTTATTTCATAGGCATTGGGTTTGGTGGTCTGGAAGCAATTAATAGCATGGGAGGATTTGGAGGAGTTGGTCGAATGGGAGGTAGGTAAATGTGTATAGTGGGACGTATATGCTACATTTAGTTTAACTTATATGTAAAATGCTCCCCCCAACTTAGGGATGTGTACTATAGATGTCTTTAGAGTGTGTGTACTTGGTGTTAAGGATAGGCCTGGTGAATTGGTATATATGTGGAATATGAGGTTGGGTAAATCACAGACCTTTTTTTGTATTTGTGGCTTTGGCTATCTCTTTAGTTTCAGTATCTGCCTAAATGGATTACTGTGTATTGATACACTTGAAAAAGGGTTAATTTGTTGCACGATTTTTTCAGAGCTCTACCGTGGTGCAATGACTAGTAGCATGGAGAGAGATTTTGGACGTGGTGATATTGGAATAAATCGAGGCTTTGGCGATTCCTTTGGTAGACTTGGTAGGCTGGCTGTATACTTCTTTTCTCTTTACAGGTTATATTTTTCTAAGTTTGCTTCTCTCCTTTTTGTGTGAAAAAATTGGAAATTCATAATGTTTCACTAAATTTATTACTAGAAGAAAAACACTTTATGTATTTTAATGTACTAGCTCTCTTTTTCAGTATCTTACATATTTGAACTCTATTTCTTGAAGACACTTTTCACTTACTGTATATCTTCTGAGAGCATAGTACCTTGGGACTTTTAAAGTATGATTATTTAAATTAATTAGTATATTATCTCTCCATCCTTGTTTAGGCAGTGCAATGATTGGAGGGTTTGCAGGAAGAATAGGAGCTTCTAACATGGGTCCAGTGGGATCTGGAATAAGTAGGTTTAAATTTTACTAGAATTTATTCAGTAATATTTGTGTGCTTGCACAGACTTACAAGAGTAGTTATTGTAGTATAGTAACACTTTGTTCTTGTATGTTAATAATGTCATGTTATAATGTACAGAAACTTTGATAGTTATTAAGCTTTTCTGTGTGATTACTGAAATTTCTAAAGTAACTTTAAATTTTACTACTTTGATATTTCTAAACTAACACCATAGTATGTGTTAAGTCTAAGCCAATCCAAGAATCTCCTTTCCAACCAAGAAATAGGGGGATTCCTCTGAGCTTGTGTCAAGAGCAACTTTTGCATTAGCACCAACTTTGTTTCCAGCTGCTATTGGTTACTAGGTTATTTCATCTGCGAATACCTTTTTTATCTTTTGGAAGTTACAGTTGAATTGCCCCAGATATAACACTTCTAAAGAGACCTGAGGTTGAAGGCTAAGGTTGAAAGAGATGTGTATTTCCTCTCCTCTTAAACCTTTCCTGTGATGGAGTCAAGAGTAGGTGAAACATGGGGGAATACCGAATCTCTTCCACCCATTTCCACTGTCACATTTTAGGCCCAAAGGCTTAACACATGGCTTAGTTATTTACCTGTGTTCCTTACTCAGCCATGTCTCTATGAGTTCTCCGTACTTTATTGACTTCCATAAATTGATTGAAATCTCACAAGTAGGAAATACAGTCTATTCAGACTGCTCTAAGAGTGAGTTAAAAAATCCTGTCAGCTGAAGATACCTCTTTCCATTGTCACTTGCTTTTCACTTTATTCCTTCTTTTCATCATCTTTTTTAGCCTTGGCCATTTTCCTATTAATGGTAACTTCCCTACCTTTCCTTTTTCACCTCAGGGTTTACACTTCTGTTTCCCTGATATCATATTTGTTAGTCACAGAAAGCCAACTTGAGGGTGATGTTCATTTTTAGAATTTCTATGTGTGAGGATTTTAGTTATGATAGTAGATACATTTTGAGGACGAGTAGGATTGGAGTGAAGTGGTTATGTACTCTGAGATAAATTCTCAAGCTCTAGCCAGAGGGTCGTGATTTCATTTGTTGTTACTACCTCCGCAAGTTTTGTATAACACTGAGATTAAAATTATTGTATTTTTGTGGTTATTGAAAATTGAACTTACAGAAAAAGATAAATTGTATGTGAAACAGAAGATACAGAAGTGAAAGGGAAGCTAGGAAAAGAATTATATACGAGAGTATCATGAGAGCAACAGCTGAGGTACTGAAGTTGTAGTAATTTGAATTTGCCCCATATATCTTTGTTGTAGCAATTATTAAGGTTAGTGTGTTATTAGAAAATAAAAATGAGGATAAAAACTACTGTAACATCATTGGATGAAGTAATTGGTAGAAAATTGATATACATCATGGGTTTTATGATCAGAGTATAATTTTATAGAAGTATATGTATATAATGTATTATATAGTGGCTAAAATTAACATTCGATTAGCCATTAACATTCAACTAACCAAATGTATACCAAATTAAATTCTGTTCCTTGGAAGATTGTTATATTGTATGTATGAAAATAATTTTATGCTTACATATAACCTAATTACATAAACGAATTAATTTTTTTCTCCCTTTCTTTCTCAAAAATGATTCTTTCCCTCCTCTTTCTCTCTTCTTCCTTTTCCTTCTCCTGCCTTTAAAACAAAAATACCAAACTCCCAAATCCTCTTGTCCCTTCCTGAAAATCCAGGTGGTGGAATGGGTGGCATGAACAGTGTGACTGGAGGAATGGGGATGGGACTGGATCGGATGAGTTCCAGCTTTGATAGAATGGGACCGGGTATAGGAGCTATACTGGAAAGGAGCATCGATATGGATCGAGGATTTTTATCGGGTCCGATGGGAAGCGGAATGAGAGACAGAATAGGCTCCAAAGGCAACCAGATATTTGTCAGAAATGTAAGCAACTAAATGTAAAGGGTACTTAAAATTATTTTTTGCCTTCTGTATCTGTTACTAATACCTTTTTTCATTCTAGCTGCCTTTTGACTTGACTTGGCAGAAACTAAAAGAGAAATTCAGTCAGTGTGGTAAGTATGCCAATGATGCAGATATGTTGATAGTGATTATGGAGGAAAAATTTAAACTTTTAAAGATTGTGTTTAGACCTTTACCTGTCTAGTTGCTTATTCCTAGGTTGTATGACAGGTCTAATTTTACTTCAAATAAATGAATTATTTTGCTTTACTCTGACTAAGAGCAGTGCAAATGACTAGTAAATATCATGATGTAGAGTAGAGCCTGTCATCGTGTCCTGTGGTTAGAGAAAATGCTTGGTCTACTGTCTGATTATTAAAAGGATGATTTATCATGATTGTTCATATTAAAAAATTTTTTCTTCTTCTGGGAAATACTAATGAATGGTATATTTATTTCCTTATTTATAATATAGTATAGTACATTGTCAGCATGACCCAATGATATTAACTCCAAATATTCTGGAGTTAACAGATGGCCCCATTCTATATACTCCATTGCCTACACAGCACTGGTAGCTTACCTAATAGCATAGAACCCCCTGCCTGGAACTCTTCATTCTGGTAGCTCTTCTGATTCTTTTATGAATGATTCTTGGCTATTATGATACTAGCTCTACAACCTTAATATGTTTATTAGGTCTGTAGAAGATTAGGTGTTTTAGTACTTTTTTTTAAAAAAAGATATTATTTATTTTTAGAGAGGGCAAGGGAGGGAGAAAGAGAGGGACAGAAGCATCAATGTATGGTTGCCTCTCACGTGCCCTTAACCCAGGCATGTGCCCTAGACTGGGAATCGAACTGGCAACCATTTGGTTTGCAGGCCAGCACTCAGTCCACTGAGCCATAACAGCCAAGGCTGTTTTTTAGCACTTTTAAAAAAGGACCTTTTGTGTGTGTGTGTGATTATGAGAGAATCAGTGTGAGTGGAACAAAATAACAAATTTCCTGCTAGTATTTTTCTGCTCTTGGGTGGTGTCCCAGAGCCTATAATCACAAAAGCAAGCTATATAGGTGGCATATAATGTTGAAAAAGGGCTAAAAATGGTATATTTGGTCTTTAAGAGTTAATGAAAAGTTAAAAGAGCATTTGGAATATGTCTTTAATTTTTTGAGATCATAAAGGGGCTAAATCTAATATTCTCCCACAAAAGTATCCTCTGTAGCCACTTATCAAAAAGTGATCATTTGTGATCAAAGTGGTCACTGTGGTATCTTTGTCTGTGTTCTCAGAAGACTTTAAATGTAACTATTGTAATAAGCTGTTCACATGTTTTCTTCCCTCCTAGATGGAGGCTGTTGAGGGCAAGAACTGTCTCTTTATCCTAGCACCTTTCATTGCCTTGATACATATCGTAAGAGTTTATTAAATATTTTTGGGTGAGTTAAACATTCTGAGCAGATCTTCATTTATTTATTCATTCATCAAATCTACTAATAATGTATTTTTGGCAGTTTATCATCATTATGTTCTTTTGGCCTGTTTTGTTGTTTATCTTTTAAAAACATTTTATTCAAAGAAGAGAAACTCAACCTTTTTTTCTTTTTTGATAAAAAAATTTGTTGAAAATGTCAACTAGCAAACAGTCACCACTAAGAGAAAGCAGAATTATAAAGCTATTTTGAGGTATTGGTAGTATTTTGTAGGAGTAAGAATATCTACCAGAATGAGTAAGAAGCATCTGGCCAGAAGTCCCACAGATTACAGTGGAATGAACACATTAGGGCCTTACTGTAATATATGATATGAAGAGCAATGGCAGTAAGTATAGATAATCTCGGTTTTAGTTTCAGTGAAAAAACAATCCCCAAATGTGATATGACATTATTTTAAAAAGTAGAAATGAACCAAGATAAAAAGAACAAAGTGGGGCAAACAAATCACATTAATAAAAATGTGACATTGAGTTAACTGTTCTTTATCCTATGTAGGCAGATTTTTTTTTTTAATGTCAGGTATGAGCATGGCTTGCAACAAACTAGGTTTTTTTGGTGGGTGTCTAGCTGGAGTAGTATTGTTTTCACAGAAGGACATCAGCAATTCAGAGACATTTTTCTGAAAGGAAATATTAGTATCCAAATACACATTTAAAAATTTTGTACAGCATTTTAGACAATAAAAAAGTGATTATTATTCTTTACTTTGTTATTTTAGCTCTATCCTTATGTCCCTTTTTGATCAGTCTATACTTTTATCATGAGAATAATTTTTGTTGTTTTTTTTTCAATTCTAATTGTAAAAGCTTCTGGCTTTTAGATTTATATTAAGGTAGTATGATACTTAAGTAATTCCTACCATCTTCTTGTTTTTAATCTTGAACTGCACTGATGGGAAAGAAAGTAAGTTATATAGTAATACAGAATTATGTCCAGCTATTGACAACTGTTGAAATTACTTGGTTTGTGTGAACTGAACCATTTATTTTTCTGCCACATCACTTTGTTTTTAAATCTCAAGAGTTTTTCTTTCTTAGTATGGGAAGTTTCTTTTTAACCTGCTACAAGCCAGCAATAGCTTCTTTTGCAATGAAGGCAGGGTTTTGTTTTGTTTGTTTTGCCTCCTGAGCCTGGGGTGTGTAAGTTTACAGTGTCTGGCACAGATAACGCCCCATTTTTATTACAAAATCTTTTATTACAAAATCATAAGCATGTAATTTTGTAACATAACAATATCACACTCAAGCATACCATATGACATTTTAGGTAAAATGTTCAAATTCAAACTATAAACTATTACACCCATATTATTACCCTACCGACCACACTCAAGCAGGTGTTACTTCTGCCGGACCCTGTATTCTCTTGGTTGTTTCCTAGTAACAGCCTAGTGGTACTCCATGCATCTCCCCCAGACATTATGTGCCAGTAAATGGCCTACCAGCAAGCCCTCTGCTTACTGTACTACAGTGGTTAATTGTCATGTTGGGACAATTACAAAGGCTAGGAAATATTGTATTATGGGTTATATTACCCTCAATACAACCAACATTTTCTCAGCCTTTGTAATTTAGAAAAGAAGGTTTTCATATATCCCCAAATATGAAATGATGAGTAACAAGTGAGTATAGTTAAAATAGGTCTCCTTTATCCTGACTTATGTAATTCCTCAGTGACATGCATTTAAGAAGGCTGAGGAAGTGACTTAACTGACCCTTTCAGAGTTGGACCCCTAAGTTCAGGTTGTACTAATGAAGTCAAATGGCATAATCCTTTAAATTTGCTCTGTTTTTATCTATACTCTTTAGCTGTACTCTGGCTTTCTGGCTTAGTGCGATGCAGGGTCATAACATTTTAGAACTACAGTGCCCATTCTTAATTATTACTGCTATAAACTATGTAAACAAATATAGTTTTGTTCCCACAGATTGCCATTTTGCAGTTTTCTACCTGAGTATGCTTGTTAATTGCATAGAAAATGAACACTTGCTAGATTTTACTTACTATAAGCCACATGCTGCTTCATGCATGCATAGTAGACTTTGGCTCTGGAAAAACTTCACAGTAAAAATAATGCAGTGACAGTAAAATAATATATGAAGAACATTGATAGTCACTTTATTTGTAAAGAGACACTAAAACTTTGGATTTTTTGTCCCTTGTGTCATAATTATTTCTTGTAGAATATCTAATTGTGCTTTTTTCCCCCTTCTTCTGTGGTTATATTATAGCTCTGCTTTGGAAGTAGATTTCATTGAATCATTTATTTATTTATGCTTTAATTTGGTCTACTTTTAGATACACATTTCCCAAAATACACACCACAAGTTAATAGGCTAGGTTAAGTAAAGTAGCAAGGTTTCTTTTACAGCAGGGTATCATTTTTATTACTAATAAATGTAACAGCAATATGTTTGATTATTCTGTGGTACCAATTTCTCATTGCATACTACTTTGTCCTGTATTTTTGCTACAACAGCAGTCCTATTTTTGCTTTTCTTGGAATTATACAAGATATTTGTAGATATTTAAGTCATTTAAGAAAGTTCTCAGAGAATGTAAAAAGCCAGAGAGGTCTGATTTTTAGTTGAAACTAAATCTTGTGTCCTAAATTATTTATCTTAAGAAAAGAAAATATCTCAAGTGATATTTTCATGGGGTTAAGAAGAAGCTTAGAAAACATACAGCTCTTTCTGGTTCCATGCCTACTGGGAATTATGGGACAGTCTAACCATGAAACAAGTATCTATAGGCCACTTTCTGTGTAGCCTGAGTGTTCAAACTATGAAAAATTTCATGTATTTTTGCTAAGAGACCCTGTCAGCTAGAAAAGCCTTGAGATCATTGTGAGCTCAGCAATTTGGGGGTCTGAGGATGGTCCCTAAACCAAGAGACAAAATGTAAGACGAAAACAAAAGAGAAACTTGTCCTGAAAGATTGAGAGACATACTTTGAAAGAGATAATTACATATTTTCCTCTGAAATTTTAAAAATTACTCGCTTGTGTGAACCTTACTATTGCTAATGCACCTATGGTCGGATAGTTAATGTTAAGTAAAACCCTGCATTTTTAGGTAAAATTAGGTTAAGGACAAACTTTTAACCATAAAAGCCCTCGAAAATTATCCACAGTTCCCTTTAAAATCAGTGTAAAGTGTTGCCATTTACCAAGGTATGTTTCTTTAATTAAACTTGCTTTGTTTTTTCAAATACCAGCATTCAAGATATTAAGAGGACTCTGGAAATTGTCTCTATCTATCTTTAAACTTTCTCTAAAAATTTTCTGGTTTCATTTTATGATATATTAGAAAATGTGATTCCTCTGTGTGTCTGTTATCTGTGTGTGTGTATGTTTTTTAACCACTTGTAGGGTGAATATTGTTTGGGTCTATTTTAACCATTATAATTTCTCTGGGAATTAGTCTGTTTTATAATTTTTAGAGACCAGTTAAAGATTTCCTGGTCTAGGTTATAAAATCATGGTTTTAGCTTAACATGACATTTATTAACTTGGACCATTTAATTAGTTTTGAGTGAGTGAGCGACAGACTGTCAGTTTAAAAAAAAAACACACAGTTATTAGCGGGAGGATAGATGAAAAAACAGTAGAAAAGTAGTCCAGGATTTTGTAGATAGGAAATCAATCATATCAGTATTTAAAAAGAAAAAATACCTTATCCATGCATTGAGATTAAAAATTGTTCCCCTTGCCTGAAAAGAGCCTGTGGATTTTTTTGTGAAGCCCTTTGCTTTTACCTCCCCGCTTCTTCCTTTTCTCCCCTTATAGAACTAAATGTGAACTAAATATGTTTGGCACTCTGATTTTGTTGCCAGACTAAAATTAGCCCATAGCGATCTGGCAACTACAGTATTTCAAAGGGGAGGGAAATATTATGGTAAGTGGCCACATACCACCCACTTAAATCTTTGTGGATCGGGTGATCATACCTCCTGGTGTGCCTGGGGATAGTCTCACTTTACATATGTTACATGTGTGTAATGATCAATAACTCTGGTTTGGGTCATGGATTTTTATGGCCCCTTTGTATTTTAGTAAATGATAATCAATTTACTTCCATTACCAGTCTCTAGGGTCAGCAGTAATATTAACTGTATATGGAATAACTGTCTCGTTTTTCTCCTCTTTCTGGAAACTCCTCTGAAGTTCTTCTTTGTGCTCTTACGATAACTGCTTTTACCTTCGTTGATTTAAATCTGCACTATCCCTTCCTGTTCTATTTCCATAACATTTTTGGTGCCATTCTTAGGTTGGAGTTCAAAATGTGATATTGAATAAATGACTTTGGCACCATGGTTGCAAAGCAGAATTAATGGGGCCCTTTGTGACTGGGTAAAAATTAAATTTCTGGCCAGTTGCTGCTATTTTCAGGGACAAAGGAGTTAAAATGGAGGATAAAAGTGAAGGAAGAGGGGATTGGGCAGAAAGCAACAATACTGCCTAAAAATAATTTTGTTTAAATTTATAATTTGTCATCGGGCATGGTGACTTAGTGGTATTTTGTGCTAGCTTGCCTTACTGCTATAAAATTTACTTCAGAACTAAGGATTTAACATAAATAAAATTTTTGTTTTATTAAAATAGTAAATCCTAAGCAAATTTATTTTGAGTCCACTTTTGTATATTCTAACCTGTATGTTCATTATTTTATATGAATCACATTATATTCAGAATATAAAATGATGTGAATAATGCTTATATATGTTATTTTTAAATTGCTGATGTTAATATTTCTAGTCAGGTTACTAATTTTGTTCATTGGCAATGAGAAATTTCAAACCTGTGCAGTGATATATGGAACCTGTTTAAACTAGCTAGTAATTCTATAATTTTTCTTTTACAGGTCATGTAATGTTTGCAGAAATAAAAATGGAGAATGGAAAGTCAAAAGGCTGTGGAACGGTCAGATTTGACTCCCCAGAATCAGCTGAAAAAGCCTGCAGAATAATGAACGGCATAAAAATCAGTGGCAGAGAAATCGATGTTCGCTTGGATCGCAATGCGTGATTTCAAGCCACGGTTGGAACATTCTTGTATCTGTTTTGCTGAATCTCCTAGTAAAAGTCGTTTTAAAAGTAATACTGTCTGCTTACAAAAGCTGTAAAAATGAACTTTTAAAACTTCCACCAGCTTTTAACAGTATAGTGTTAAATATACTGTGATTTTTGTTAATCTCAAGTTTGGGTTTTTAAAGACAGCAAGTCTGGTCATTCAGTTTAAATGAATGGTTATACTGTTTTTAATGAAATAAGCCATTTCCTTGTTGTTTTCAGTGCTACATAGTGGGATTTATTTGTTCAAGTTTCTCCAGCTTTTATCAACTTATTTATTGTAAGGTGAAACAGATTTTTTTTTTCAAAACTTCTGTTATCTCTGTGTAATTGTTCTTGATAAGAAAGGACTCAAGACAAATTAAGATGTGATTTTGGTTGATTTTTAAATTAGTTTTCTTTGGTGATAAGGAATTACTCTGACTAAGTTTTAGACTAAAGTTCAGGATGTTTTTTATTTGACTTAAATAAAGAAATGGAGTATTCCTTCTCTGCCCCTTTCTATCATTCACATTTTCCAAAACCTATCTTTATTAATATTAACCTCCACAGCCGCTTATTTTATTATTTCCAACAATTCCAAGTTCATATAGAACTGATGATGTAGCAAGCCCCAAGTATAATAATAGGCAGGCTACGCCCAACTTTCTGTCTAGTTTCCAGCCATTGAAGTGAACTGATAAAAAAAGAAAAATAATTGAAATATTGAGAGAGATGGTTATGTAAGTTAGTCCTCTGCTGTTCACTTCTACAGGAGCTGATGCATTTATAAATACAGTTTTAATCAACCATGGAACACCTAGACACAGCATATCAAACACATTTGATCCCACGATGTTAGACATAGCCATATCTCCTTTGCCTGCAAAAAAAGCATGTTATTAAAATGTGCATACCAATACTGTATTTTATAATAAGCTTCGAAGAAAAGACACTGGATACTTTTTTTGTCTGTTGGTTTTGGAAAATTGTATTAGAGCAAAAGTCTTACTGAATTTGTATTTTTTAATTTTGGGAGCTTAGTATTTAAATATTAACATTTATTTATCTAATAATTATCTTTATTAAACCATTTTTCAATAAGGTGTAGATCACTTCTTGTTTTTCATTCTAATTTAACATGTTTAATTACAATTTAATGCTCATTTCAGATGAATTTTATTTGGGGAATTAGATTTAGTGAAATTAATGTTTGTTCTTAAACAGTAACTCCTTCCTCTTGAGTTATTTCTTCTTTTTTTTTCCCCCAAAGTATGTTACTGAGGAAATAAATATTTTTAAAGGTACCTTTGCTTGGCATTCAGCCAGGCTTGAAGAATGGGCGTTGCAGCTTGAGGGACCTAATTCTTACCTTTTCTTGCAACCAGCACACTTGCAATTGTGTCTGGTATGCTTGTTCCAGCTGCTAATAAAGTAAGGCCCATTATTGTATCTGGAATTTCTAATGTTTCCCCTGTAAAAAACATAGATATTATGAATTACAAATCTCATAGAATCACTAATTCTCTGCAGCTATTTCAGGTGTTTCCTTCGTGAACAAAAAGAAAATAGACACAGATTTCAGAGCCAATATGTATATACTTAGATTTTAGCTAGCAAAATATTTGAATAAGATTGGTAAAGTGAGTAACATGGGTAGCACAGATTTTTAATGACAGATGTTTAATAGACAAAATTTACCAAGGAGCGATTCTCCCTGGTGTGCTTACAGAAGTTTTGGATGCCATCACTGTTATATGTCATCAGAGCTATTGCTCAATATATGCTAATGAGATTGGTCATATTTTTCTTTTTAAAAGCATTTTCTTAATGTAGTCAGTGTTAAGCAAATTAGTTTTAGCTATTTTTAAATTTTAAATGTGTTAACATGGTATACATTTTTAAGTCCTACTTTAGTGATATACCTTACTTTAGTGTTTTGAGAAAGTACCGTGAATCTGAGGAGAACAAAATAGGGTTCTTCTTGAGTCTTTCTAACATCATAGTCCCAATTTACTAAGCTTCTGTTAAATTTGATGTCAGTTCAACATTTTTCAGAAATGTACTTATTCTAGGAAGCAGAACCAGCGAGAAGTTAAAAAAAAAAGTACATGTAACTGTTTTATTGTTATAATAGAAAACTTGCTTTAAATTCATTCTTCCTTTCTTTCACGTAGCAATTAAGAAAAAAACTTTAAGTAGTCTATTTATTGCATGCTTATATATATTGATATTGGAATTGTAATTGACTGTTAATTTTTGTTACTGGTCAGCCAGAGTTCATATGTACATAAATAAGACTAATATTTATCACCTTTGGGGGTGTTCTATGATCTGTTACTTGATTTTGCTCTTTTCCTGTTTTCCTAATGTCAACTATGTTCTGGCTGAGAAAGTTTGGAGAAATTTACTTTGCAAGCTAATTGAACTTTTTCATTTCTTCATTAAAAAAAAGAAAAAAATATTCTGCTCTTTGCTAGCCTACTATTCTAAGTCACATTATTAATTTGGAAAAAGTTAGAGACCAGCAAACTTTTTTTGTAAAGGGCCAAATAGTAATTATTTTAGGCTTTGTAGATGATATGGTCTTTGCTGCAGTTCTTCAGCTCTGCCAATATAGTGAAAATATCCCTAGGTTAGATGTTAAGTTAATGGACCTGATTAGCAAAAAGAGGAGGCCCAGTGATTTGTGTACACAGGAGGTTGTTTGCTCACCTCTGATACTAGTTCATTCAGGTTAACCTTTGAGGAGAAATTTCTGAAATTTTTGTTGTGTTTATATTCAGTTTTTCCTCCTAGACTAGGAGTACTATGGGACCAGAGCTGGTTGTAGCCAAGCAGTAATAGTTAAATCTTAATCAGGAAAGTGGTAGAAACCTAAAATGAAACTTTATTTTATACCCTTTTTACTCATTTCACAGTATGTTTGTATTGCCATAGTAAAAAGCAAAATAAAATGTATTCCAGTGAAACAGTGAGCACCCATCGTTTTCCCAAATCACTGGCATCTTGCTTTTTTTTTTAATTATGTAATTGAACTCAATATAAAGAGTGTATTATGGATTCCATGTGATGTGATTTAATTATTAGCTTAATGGAAAGCCATCCTGTGAATTTGATTTCATTTATAAGATGATCCCTTGTCTTGAATCCCTGGGCTATATTATTGTGAGCCTATAGTTGATAAGTAATATGCAACTCACAAAACCTGGATGATTGGTATATTAATATTTAATTTTTTGGAAAGAGAATTTTTCTTCACTCTTTGCTGAAAAAGAAATTTGCTCCTTAGCTGGATTACCTTTAGTGAGTATATGAAGTACTCTTATAAAACTGATTATTTTCTTTTAAAACTGTGCTCTTGTACTTAAGATACATACCAGTGATCGTGACCATCCAAACCAGGATATATGTAAATGCAGATATCCATAGTGCCGACATGAAAAAGGTTACCACAAAATAATTTTTCCAAAACTTTCTTCTACAGTCTGGTGTGGTTAGAAAAAGTAATGTAATAATAGGAAGGGAGAGTACCCAAAAAATTCGTTTTAAATCTGCTTCAGGCATGTTGAAAACACTTGGTGGATCTGTTGAGGAAAAATTAAATGGTTGTGAGTTTTCTCAAATGGCCAATTAAGTTAGAAATGTCCATTTAGGAAGCTATATTGAAATAAATTAGCTGTATCAGGTTTAAAAGGCTATTTAAAACATTTGAATACCTCATTACTGATAATGCTGGCAAAAAAGAAACTAATTGAGACTGTAGGGCAGACAGTGTAAAATGCAATACTCAGCATTTCTCGATTTGGGGCCTTAAAGCCATCAGAATGTCTTGGGTCATTCACTAAATATGTTACAGATAATGATTGGGAAGTGTCAGTTGGAGATCTCTTGGTTTTCTACAATGTGAATGGTCTTCGGTAATTTTTTTTTCTTATGGGATTAACCTGGCTTCTACCTTTGTCACTTTAGTCATCTCCATGTCCCAATATTGATAATGCCATAGTCCGCCCTATGTATCAGATAATGTATACTTGGGGATTATAAAATAACTAGAGCATAATTTTTATTAAGTTGAATATTCCAATCTAATTCTCACTATAAGTGATTTTGAGGGGCTTATTTCATTATTTTTTTATTACTAAATTCAGAATTCACCATAGTTCTTAGAAATAACCTTAAGAAAATAGGAACTAGTTTAGAATGTACAAAGTCATTTATAAAACTTGAGTATGTTCCTTATTCAATTCGCTTTATGAAGTCAGTGGAGGACAATAATATATTGGATTAAAAATGGGAATTCACTTTAAAATTGTCTAAAATTTATATGGCATTTACAAAATAATATACCCATATATTTGATCAAATCACATTACAACTAATGCTAACAAAATAACTCAAAAAAATTTACCGAGCCTCAACCAATGGGCCATTAATATTAGATATAATTTTAGTGTAATAATAACTATAACCTTTTTTTTAATCCTCACAGGAGGACATTTTCATTTGCTTTTTTAGAGAGAGGTAGAGAGGGAAACATCGATGTGAGAGGAGCATCGATTGGTTGCCTTCGTAAGCACCAGGGACTGAGGACTGTACGCATCAGGACTGGGGGTCACACATGCTGGCGATGAACCCACAATGTAGGCATGTGCCCTGCCCAGGAATCGAACCCACAACCCTTCAGTTACGGGACGATGCTCCAACCACTGAGCCAACCAGCCAGGGCTGTAATAATAATTTTGGACTGATTCTTTTGAGTTTCTTGTTACAAAATTTAACTTAGAGATGTATAACTCTTATACCTGAAAAACTAGAAACTAACGTTTGTAGAAGAGGAAAAAGTCATGTTTTAATTTTTTTAGGTAGTAAATTAGAATAAGGTCCCTTCCTAATGTACTAAATTAAATTTAGACTCAGTTTTATACAGCCATTTTATTAAAAAGTAACCCATACTTTTATATTTCTGACCACAACTGAATTTGACTTTCTACTAAACATTTGTACCTAAATGTTTTGCTACTGCTTCAAATGACATACTCAAAACTCTACTGTTTCCTTCCTTTTCTCACCAGCCCTTTTCCCTAAATTCCTAGTTTTTGTAAGTGGTGTTCCTTTTTCTTAGTCAATTATGGTCAAAGCTTCAGAATTGTCTTTGCTCCTCTTTCTGGCCCCATATAATCCTTTAGTTGCCTAGTCTTTGCGATGCTTTTTCTGTGCATTGTCTCCATCTGTTCTCTTTCATTCCCACAGCCTTCGCTCTGTCTACTCATCTGTCGAACACATCGGCTGTGTTAGTAGTCTCTAACAGACCTCCATGTCTTTTACCACATGTTGCAAGTTCTAACAATTCTCCTTGCTCACAAACCTGCAAAGACTCTTAGAATGCTTAAGTCTTTTCGTATCCTGTCCCATTCTACCCACCTTTCCTCAGCTTTCTTACCATGCACATTTTGTGCTTAGTTATGCTAGTACTCGAACAAGCTCATGTTATCTTTTTGGTGTCAACCCATGGAATATACTTTATTCCTACCTCTGCGTCATTTACCTAATAAAGACTTCAGTAGCTGTTCCTTAACTGGTTTTAAATCAGGTCATCAGTGAAAATCTTACCTATTCTTCCAGGCTCAGTTTAAATGCTCCCTTGTGTGGTGGTCTTTTCTGTCTGACCATCCTCATCAAGTTTTACATGATCTATGCCATTTAGGAAATGCAGTTACACTTTCTTTCTCTAAGCAGTGAAACCCTCATATTTTAGCTCTTTTGGTTTTTTATTTTCCCTACAGTATTGGAAGCTTCTTAAGGACATGGACTACCTCTTCATCTCTGAATCTCTAGTGTCTTTCATATAGTTAGTACATAATAACATGGCTGAATTGAGATGAGATCAAGTTTCCCTAGTGAATAAGACTTTTAATAGAGGGCAGGATGTGGTTATTACCTTCAGAAATCTGATTAAGACCATGTAAACTTATAGACAGCTGGGAGTAACCAGACTCTTCCTGAAATATCCCACTGTCATTTCTTGATTGCCGACGGACGAATGGCCGACCCTCCTCTTCCCATCCCATCAGAGATTGTTGTTCGCTTCTCTCCTCCATAGCTTTGGCAAGACGGCTGCAGCAAGGACCGCATTTCTTTGTGATGTATCGGTTAATTTTAATGTCAAAACACAGCACCAAAACATATAATCCGTAAATCAGAAGTAGTAAAGTTCCCTCATACCTATAAATTAGAGAAATTTTTGTGCTTTTTAATAAAAATGAAAGTTATTTGAGAGTTAAGAGTCTGTAGGCAGTATCTGCGTAATTTTTACTGCAGCAATAGAACAACCAAATATTGTTAGATATGTTTTGGTTTTGTAGGTATGTTACAGCGTTTTTATAAATTTATTGATAGGATCTTGACTTTTTTCTGTATTTAAAAAAAGAACAAGGATTGGAAAACTGGCCTTTGTTTATAGATTCCTTCAAGATAGTAGGCATAAAAATACTTAGGAAATAATAATTACAGATTTTCAAAATTAAAGTGAAACTAATGGATAGTAATGGGCATTCTTCATCTCTCAGTTCATTGGCAGAATCCATTCCCTCAAGTACATAATAATTATAAAAGAATGTAGCACGTGTTCATTTTACTGTGTTCAAATTTTCTAATATAGGAACTTTGTGTAGAATATTTGGAATATGTTAGGCTTTGGCTGGGGCTTTTCAGTTTCTTATATAGAGATTTAAAAAAATATTAATGTAACTGAATTCACAAGAAAACAAGGAGATAGTCTCAAAAATAAAATAATACCTTAGGCACTGAGAACTATATTTCCCTATACTATGGTTTCCTATTTCAAGAATAACATCGCATTTGAACCTTGCATTTACCTTTTGTTTTATAGCTAGTGAATCTGCTACAGCAGAAAGCACAGGGTTCTCGATTTGTCTCGCGCAGGGATACTCCCATGGTCATTGTCCCCTTACAGACAGCCCCAGAGTCCTGGAAAGATCCCGACTGTAACCAATTGCTTTTTTTGGAAGACAGACCAGATTTGGAAGACAGACTATAAATTTTGCTCCCTGCTAGATTTTAAGTTTCTTGATAGCAGGTATTATGTAGCACTGCTAAACTCCAGGAGGAAGCCATTTACATTGTTTTTTTTTTCCTTTTTTTTCTGGTGTCCTCTGGTCATTTGTAAGTCATAATCTGTGCGGCTGTGGATTTTATATTTGTTTATCCCTTATGATTCCTAGCATACTGATAAATATCTAATAGATACCTGGTGCATATTAACTGAAAAAGTTATCTGTCCCCTATGTTACTCCCTTTTTTATTTTCTTGGAACAATAAGGCATAGGGAGTTTATAAAGAAAGCAAGCAATTTTTAACACTGAAACCTAAATGTTTTGGAGTCTTAGAGGAAGAAGACTATAGTTCCTCTTCCAAAATAACATCAGAGAGAAAGTTGCAGGGATTCAAAGGGACTTTTACTTCCTCCATCATCATCTCCATTCTGGTGGCCATGACCATTTCTAACTGAGGTAAGGTGAATAACCTAATAGATGAGGAAACCAACTGTTAATGGACAACAAAGTTGGGAGACTTTGTGAACAGTCAAGCTGGTGCGGAGAAGGAAGGATGGTAATATTCAGTGATTAATGACATAGGAAAAGGAGACTGATGACAAAAAAACTGCAAAGAAGGGAGAAAAATGCAACCAGCAATTGTGATGAGGAACTTTAGCTTAGAGACCCACTGAAAAATGGGGTGAAAGTGGCAGATATTTGAGAAGTGACTGAAGTAACATTTTTGAAAGAAACGTTAATAAACCATTAGAATTTCATAATCTCTAACTGTGTTTTACCTGAGAGTAATGATTACTTCAAGCTTACCAGTGCACTTGGCTGTCGAATATTATGCCAAGAACTGCCGCTACACTAATCGCATATGCCACACAGTCTCTGAGCAGGGGCCAGCACGACAGTGGTGAAACCTGTAACATGATAATTAATTTACTGTTTCTGTTACACTGTAACTTCATGTGCAAGCTTAATGTAATAAAACTTTGTATATTTGTAGCAAAATATTTTGCATATTGCTTAGAAAAAAAGGAACTTTAAGGAAAATTGTTTCTAAACTTCTGATTTTCATAAATTTGACCAAGAGCTGTTTGTGGGTTAACTTAAAATTGAATACATGCTGGTTTTTCTACTGATTAATAAATTTGATTGAACACATTACTAGTGCCTTGTTTGTTCTAAACTATAAACAGTTCTTTGTGAAGACAATACGTTTTGTTGAATAAAGTTTTCATTCATACCACGTTAGATAGCAAGCCACAGGCGGCGCTGATTCCAAGGAGATTATAAATTGCAGATCCAAGAATGGTGCTAATGCCAATATCTCCCTTTGTGAGAAATACACCTGTGAGCAAGATAGTAGGTAAGTTAGTATTGATTTGAAATAGATAAAATCACATAGGGTTAGCAAAAAAATATAAGGTGTAATATTTACCTAGGAAAGCGGTAACTAATTCAGGAGCTGAACTGCCGGCTGCCATGAAAGTTGCACCTGCGACATCCTGAGACAATCCAAGGGCTGAACACCAATGAAATTACGTTACGCCGGGGAAAGTGGCAAATGAAAGAGTATGTCTTTATAACTAAATATAATAGATGTTCAAAGCTACAGCTTCACAGAAAAGAACTAATACTGACTTCAACTGGGAACGTAAAATATGCAGGTTATGAAGTAGAGGAATCCAGTGTCTTGCTTTTTTTATGACTTCATGACTTAAAGCTTCCTGTAGAAATAAAGGGAGATAAGGCCAGAGGTATGTTGAAACTACATTGCAACTCAGTGTTTGGAGTGCAAAGGCGGACCTTCTGGGACCCAGAAAAGGTTCCTTTCTTTTTGTAGGTGTGTAGCAACAGCATGACTTTTAAAAAAACTGCCAATGCTCTGATAGGAGCTGAGAAAATCGGGGTAATTCAGGAATCCTAACCCAACTTGAAAGAATAGGAAAAGTGAATATTGGTTGCTTTTAAGATCCATATGAAGTGTATTAAGGAGTGTATTTGCAAATTGGCAATTTGAACCTTGTCTAAATATAAATGAGAGGAAATGAACTATAAACAAGATTGACTATTGTGTAATAACAGTATTGATTTAAATCATGGAACCATGAAAACTGCTCTAGAGTGGGAAATACAAGAAAATATCACTATTCAAATTGTGTGTATCCCCCATGTTTACAAGCATGCAAGTCCATTATCCTCAGCCATTGATGGGATGAGAGCCTTAAATTTTTTACCCCTTTAATTTCAGAGCTAAGGGGCCTACTATGGGAAGAAAAGAGAAAACCACGGTAAAGAACCACCCCGAGACAACATTGCAGCGGAGACCCCCAATCAGGCTTCACTGACAGAATATAAAGTAGCTGACAGAGCTAGCACACTGAGTGCTATTTAGCCTAGGTCACAAAGTTAGGACTGAAATTCAGGTTTCCAAGGCTCTTGATAGCAGTCCTCGATGTTTATTGTTTATTATACCTATTGATTCTTGACACTTCAGTCTTCTGGGACCCTTAAATCCTGGTGTGCTTGGTTGAGTCTCTGTCACCTGTGGTCAATTTTTCCTCATTCTTGCCTGTGGGGACCATTATATGTTGCTCATTCTCAGGTCCACGGCATGCCTGACTTCCCTGCTGGGACATCTGCCTTTGACTTTATTGATTTTTTTTTTCTTGGTGTGGCAGATTGTATTTTACAAAAATGGCTACAGTATTTCTGCCCACATGATTTCTCAGAACCTTTTCATTCCCTATGGAAAAAAGGAGGGCGGGTAGTTTATGTCTCCTCCTGGACCTAGATGAGCCTTTGTGACTAACGCTTTGACTGACAGAATATGAGAATGCCATAATATTTGTAAGGCCAGGATGTAAAAGGTTGACCAAGTTCCTCCTCATGTTCTCTAAGAACATTTGTTTTAGAGCCATAAGCCTCCCATAAAAAGTCTGGCTACTTTGAACCCCCATACTGACAAGCCCTCCTCAAGAGCCCATATAGAAGTAGAGATGCTTGAGGAACCCCTGCTGTTTTGAATCTCCCCATCCCAGGCACCCGCCACGCAAGGGAGGGGATTTCAGGTGATCCCACCCTCACCTCTGACCTTAAGCAAGAACCACCTAGCTAAGCCCAGTTTTGGGGTGATTTGTTAAGCAACCATGGATAATAGGAACACCTGGCTCTTGTTCATTTATCTGTTGCATTTACCGACAGCCTACTGTGCCAGATGCTTTTTCATGTGCTGGGAATATGGCAGTAACGAACCAAATGTTTCCGCTCTGTGGAGCTTTAACGCTAGTGAGAGGAAACAGGCAACATAACACACTATCATGTCAGAAACAGCAAGGAACAAAATTATGGAGGGGGAGTGTGAAATTTCATGATGGAAAGATCGTGATTTTAGGCTGGGTTACCAGAAAGGACTTCACTGAGATGTGGTGACTTAACAAAGACATCAAAGGGAGGGAGCCAGCTCTACATATACCTGGGGCAAGACATTCCAGGCAGAAGGACTGGCTGCTAAAGCTCTGGGGTTGCAGCTAGCTCGTGTGTTCAAGAAACAGGAGGCCAGCTTGTCTGGAATTAAGTGTCTGAAGGGAGAGCAGTAGCAGATAAGGTCAAAGGTCATAGGTGGCCGGATTGTGTAAGGCCTTGCAGGTCCTAGTAAGCGCTTAGGTTTTTACTGCTAAGCCTTGTGGAAAGCCCTTTCAGGGTAGTTGGGATGGTTCGAGCCAGACCCTCACTCTTTGCCTTTGGTCCTGTCACTGGATGCACATCTACCTGCCGTGGCTAATGAAGGGAGAGAAGTAATGATTTATGAAAGTTATATTTCATAGCATTTCTTTTGCTGATTAGAATGAGATATATATTTCACTCCATATAATACATAACAATTATATAATTTTATATATAATTTATACACATACATATACTCTTATTTACAACTCTGTGATGCATAGTAAGGTCAACTGACCATAAAACAGAATAGAGCAAGATAAAGATTATTGCTTTGTATTAACTTTTTTTCATTTTTGGTGTGAAGTACATAATACATTACATTGATGGTATGCAATTCACTCTCTCATACATAATTTATTAATCTCAACCATTCTCAAATATGAGTGGTGGTATTTCCATTTTGCAGATAAAGAAATAGGTCCAGGAGGTTAAGTAATTCAAAGTTATGTGGATAGGAAGGATCTTAAGTGTGAGAAGTTACTGCATAAACCCCAAGTGTTGTATATTGGTTCTGAGTCTAGTGCTATTTCAGTTTCATGATAGAAACTGAATATAAGAATGGCCGTTAGGCGGGCCGATTATAACATGAGTCATTATCTTCTCTGGCTCATGGCATTGGCATATAAATGCCCCCAATTCCTTCCTTCCTTGGGGGAAAATGGTAGTTACCGGGATTCAGGGATACTTTGGAAGTTTCCCAGCTTATTCCAGAGGACATATAAATTTAGTAATATTGGATAGTATCATGAGTTCTCTTCTCAAATCAAATCAGGGCTAGAGAATATATGGCAGAAATCGAAAAAGAACAAAGTGCTTTATCTTGAAGTTACTGTCCAAATTCAGTGCAGCTGAAGAGTTAATGACCAAACTTCATGTAGCGGAAAAGCACTTCATTAGAGAAGTTTGATCTCAAGTGGGATCTCTCTGGTTGTTGCAAGGTAGGAAAGTAGGTGTGTGGCCCTTTCGAACACTTTCCTGTCAGAAGGCAGTAACAATAAAGCGCTTTGCTGTTCACTGGGCTTTAACTGAGTTATGAAAAGAAAGAACCCGTACCAATGGATGTGTGAGACTTCAAAGATATTTTAACAAGTTACATCTTAAGGTTCGAAGCATATTTTGTGAAAATGGTTTATACATCTGAACTTTAGAATAGACTGGTTTTGTCTTTGCTGACCTTTGGGTAGCATTTCTCTCCGCTATAGTTTATTATTAAAGATAAATTGTGTGGGTTTTTTATTTTCCCTAGGGCTATTACTTTCTTTCCTCTCTATTGCTCTGTAGGGATCATCATATTTTCCATCAGGATATAGTAGAAATGTTCAAGGTGAGTTTGCTTTATAAGTTTAGATATCATCGCATTGTTTAAAAAGAATGCAACTTTATGATAATGAACTGGTTGCTAAAAGTCATCAGACGGTTTCTTAGTTGTGTTCTCTTCTAGGATGCTATGTTGGGAAGTTTATAACACTTTTTTTGAAAATCCACTTCTGGAAATGTAGTAGGAAGAGTTTTAAACTAAAATAAAGACCTGGATTCTGGCCCTGCCCGTAAGGACCTTAAAATGAGATTTTAGACAAGCCATTCAGACAAGGCTTATATTTTGCCGCCTGTGAAATTGGCGGGGGCAGTGTTGACCTACGCAATCTTTAAGGTATCTTCTAATTTTTTAATAAATTTGTACTCAAAATTTCGAGTGTGGATTCTATGCTCTAGACTCTGTACCAGTTTTCATATTAAATAAATTCCTTTACCATAATAAAAGAACCATTACATTTTTGAAAATTTAGGTGATGGAGGAAGATAAAAGGGGAGGAGTTGCTTATACTCTTGCCATTGTATTTAACCACTGCTATTCATTTTTAAGTATTTCCAGTCCTTTTCAGATTTTAATAGAGTTACAACTACAGGCTATATCCAATTGGGTATCCTCTGGCATGATTTTTAAAAATCGTTAACAGCAAATTTTCATGCTTTGTGAGTGAATTCGAATTTCGGAAGCCATCAAACGTCATTCAGACCCAACACTAGTGACTGGGATGTGTAGTCATGCTGAGTAATTCTATTTAGGCTCCAAAATGCAGTGTGACAGCAAACCAGTTTCTTATGTTTTGCAAAACTTGTTCTGACATTAATTTCGAGTACTTTTTAAGAAAACTTTTAGTGTAGTTATCATTGGAATGAATGCCTGCCTCTTGGTGCAGAACTGCATGTGTATGCTCTGTGAGCATATTTATTGTTCTGAACAATAAATAAAAATGTTTTGAGAACTTTATAGTTACCACCTTATATTTTGTCTGAGCTGCGATGGAATAAATTTTGAAACCCTGTACAATGGTTTTAAATGCCTGATTCCACTGAGAAGAAGACTCTCCTAACCCCCGATCTAATAGCTATAATATTGCAATGAATGTCTACCTGCCCTGAGCCTATCATGTAATGCATGTGCAAGACATTTATCACCAAACCTCATAATTACCTGAGTTTAGGCTCCATAATTTGCCAAGGTCACATAGTAATTGTAGAGAAGGGATGGGCACCTAGGTCATTTTTTACTTTAAAAACTGCTCTTTCAGTTGTCCATGTAAGTAAAGTGAAGAGATAAATACATAATTTTATCATCATCATCATCATCATTGCCTATTCCTGCAATAGCATCTTGGTAATATCCAGACAACTTGATGCTTATTTAGATCCCTGCACCTGGGGTAGATTTAGATGCAATCCAAGGGGGGGGGTCACAATTTAGATCAGACAGGAAAGAAAAATAAAGAGGATGAAAATGTCCTTAAAAGGAGGGTAAGTGTCCGTGAGGCAGGGAGGAAGCACTATGTCTGGATTCTTTGTTCTTTGGGAAGGCATTGCCTTGGTAAATTTCACGAGGATTAAGAGTCAAACATTCCCTGAAGCTGCAGGCTATCCAGATGCCATACTCGCAGAATTACTGACTCCTTTCCAATTTTATCAATTTAGAGCCAAATCTACCTGGAATTAAAACTTGCATTCCTTTCTTATTTTCTATTTCTGAAACATAAAGCAGAACATGGGCAAATATTAGTTCAAGGCAGAGTGAGTAACAATAATTTTTAATATAAAAGTAAATATTTAATTATATTTCTCCATAACTTACTAAGATCGTTTTCACGTAAGATGTGTTGTGCCTCAAAGGATCAGTATGGTGGAGGGATTAGAATTTCTAACTGAGTAGTATGTTAGTGTAAGATTCAAAATGAGCGGAAAAGAAAACTCTTGCACATGGACAACATTGTGGTGACTGCTGGGGGGAGGGGCTATAAGGAGACTAAAAGGTAATGGAAAAAAAGTGCAATAAAGATGAAATAAAATACAAAAAATAAATGAAATGAAAAGTTTCATAGGAGAAAGTTTTTTTAAAAAGACTGCTCTGAGCAGTGTTAAAGGTATTCTAAGAGATCCCCATTACAAATAACAAAACATATGTAAAAAGGATTTTTTTTTTGCTTTATACTGAACTTTTGTGTTTCTAAAAATGAACTGAGAGATAATAGTCCTATTTGGCCTATAAGTTAATGTAGCTTATATTATATTTTTAGGTTAATTTATATTTAAATTAAATATACTACAAAATATGCTTTAAACAATAAAAGGTTGCTAAAGATGGAATAAAATGGCTTGGATTTTAATGTAAAGAAGTAAAAGGAACTCTAAACAATATTCTAGAGATGTTTAAAGTGTCGTTTAAAGCTGCCACATGGGTTATTGGAGCAAATAAAAGAATGGCTTTCATAAACCTACTTCCTACCTTGTGAAGTAGTAGTTGCTCTTATTTGCTTTAAACTTGGTTTCCAAGCTGTAGCAGATGCACCCTAGATGTGGTGTGTGCCCCAAACATATTTATATTGACTGTGATCTTTCATGTTCTCCACTTTCCTCTTTCCTGAGAAAAGGATTCTAACCTTGGTAATTTGTTCTTAGGTAGCAATGAACATTTAGTGAATGTTTGCCCCGTGCCAGGTCCTTGTGTGAGCAGTTGTATTTCCTCATAGGTTTGGCACACAGCTCTATGAACTAAGAGCTCTAGTTACCCTTGCTGCACAGTTGAGATAGCTCGGGCAGAGAGACACTCAGCATTTTGCCCAAAGTCAGATCTAGTAAATGACAGGGTTGCGATTGGGACCTGGGCTGTGTCAAGCTCCAGGGTGGACACTTTCAACCATCTCACTATGTGTCACTATAGCAGAGAACAGCCTTCTCCCCCTCCAGCACCTCCAAGGATTCTTAGCGCTGCCATAGACCATTTAGCAAGTACAGCACAGAGATGCAGAGCAAAGTGGACAGACCCCAAGCAAACGAAACCAGATATGAGCACAAAGTAATGTCCCTGACTTCATAAACTCGGTATGGGAATTTAGATAAAGTTTCATAAGTCAGGCTTTCACGAATGGCCAGAGACCACTGAGGCACCCCTTTCTTCCCTGTTGTCATTTGGAAGCCTCTCTGTTTCTGTCTCCTTTGTCTGTCTCTCTCTCACACACACGCGCACACGCACGCACGCACGCATGCATGCGCGCACTCTGGAAAGGATCCACCGAAGCACCGGCCTAGGGCAGCACAACCGATGGGAATGAGGGAGCTCTGTGTCATTTTTTTCTTTACCCAATTACCCTTAGCTCTAACTTCTCTTCAGATAATATTTTCATTCTGATGACATCTTTTAATTTCTTTTCCTGAATCCCTGACCTCCTTCTTACCACAGAAACCAGGTTTTATCTGCAAAGGTAAAATGTCCTGGACAGCTAGAGTATGACTTTTTAAATTTCCTTTAATAATGTGGATTAATAGCACTTCAACCCTCTGTGGTCAAAAAATCATCATTAGCCTCTTTAGAACCTATGTGGGGAAAAAAAGCAATAGGACTAGAGGACGGGGTTATAGCAGTAGCATTTCGTTAGGATGACAGTGCAATGTCTCGTGTTGTCCAATGCAGGTAGGTATGTGCTTGCTATTCCAGTGTTGAATCAGGGAGGAGAGGTTGTATGCCTTTTATGATGATGAGCAGAGCAGGAGAAGGGAAAGGCTCTTGCTGGAAGCCTCAGGTGGTGGCAGCCCTGGGGGAAATTGCCATTCAAGCTTACGCAGCTGCAGACAAAGAGCTTGCCTGAGCTGGGGCGGCCAGGGTGTCAGCAGGAGGCTCTGCGCTCTCCTTCCTCCATCCCCTGCACAGAGAGTCCACTCCTGAGCCTCTTCTAGTCTTTGTCTTGCGGAGGCCCCTTCTGCTGGTGATTTGAGGGGGTGGGGTGTAATGGGGTGACGGGGCCAGGCTGGGCCAGGAGCCTGCCTATTCTACTATTGTATTGTAGGTTGGGATTCAGAACATGTACTGCAAAGAAAGCCATTGCATCATACCTGATCATTCGAGTCCACAGTGCGATACTACACTCTCATGTACATCCTGCACACAAAGTGTAGGCCTCGGAGTTTAACTCTTGTGGCCAAATGTTTATTACATGAATTTACAACCCCCAATAGGTTGCCAAAAGTCTAAGCTGATATTTTAAGTGGATTCTTTTTATTTTGTAGTATATTTCCTCTATTGTCACAGTGGGTATCGGATAGGATTTTGAGGGGGTCAAAATTTTCAATGCCCTTGGGAGGAAAACATCTTTTAAGATTGTTCATATAGAAAAGTTCTGAAACAACCATGTTACAGCAGCTAATCTCAAACAAGGATGTGTAAAATTATATTTTATAGCAATTGAGAACATTCTTGGGTTTTGGCATCAGAGGGACAAAGGCTTTGCCATATACCGACAGTTGTAGCCTTGAAAAATTACGTATCTCCTCAGCCTCAGTTTTCTCTTCAGTAAAATCAGCCTGATAGTCCCTACTTCTTAGGGTTTTTTTGTGAAGACTAAATAAAACCATATATATTTAATTTAGAACTATGCGTTATCTTCTATAATTATTTTTAGGATAACTAACACATGAATAAATAAATAACACTCCAATACTTTGTGGAATGCTTCAGTAAACTGTTGTGAGAATAATATTAGTTGACAGGATGGGTGGAACTATGTAACTCAATGCTCATCAGAGAACTATGGAGAAATGTAAAGCATTTGTAGACTTTTCTGTGGATGTAAATAGATTCCAGGGACATTGTTTTTTATTGCCGATGTTCTAATTTGGATAAGACCATGCTAGACTCTCCTTCGAAAGAGAAATGACAGTATTAATTGATAGACATTTAAAAATGAATTGAGCTAGCACTATTTCTATTTCATTTTGTTGCCAGTATTTTCAGTACTCGAGACCAGGGTCAGTTCTTAGCAGCTGAGGAAGATTTGGCAGTGGCGTGACATTCATCAGTCACACATCCGTAGCAGCTACTGTGTTCTCTTTCAGAGCAAAGAGCAGTGCACTTGAGAAATGCATGTTGTCGGTGATGTTTCAAAGTAATTCCACAAGTGGCATGGTAGAAGTGATTACTATAGATATTCTATGAAGTCACTTAATGAAGATTATTTAGAAGTAGCAATCTAAACTTTAATGTTGTAGTGTCTTTTTGCAGGACTAGAAAAGTTATTTATTTACAACTCCAAAGACAATTGTTTTATAAACAAAATTTTTGATGGATTTATTCTTTCAGTCAAGTCATTGTTTGGAAATGTGAAAGTAAAAAAATTTTTAAAAAGTGATTATTTTACTTTCCAGAAAGAGAAAGATTCCAGGTGGGATATAGTACCTTGAATTTTAAGCTTCTTGGATTTATATAATTAACAGGATCTATTTTAGGATTTCTATCTAAAAGTACGGTTCTTCCCAGAAGGATGAACAAATTACTACAACAGAGTATAGAAACAGGTCCATATATATATAAGAATTTAGTATACAAGAATTGATCAAATTTTGAGAAAATACCATTGTATCCTATAGCAAAACTAATTCTTAGGGGAACAAATAAATAAACGTAAAAAACTCTAAGTAAATATAATATGACAATTTTTCTGACCTAGGGATAAAAAGTCTAAGTATAAAACTTAAAGGAGAATCATAAGCAATTTATAAATTTACTTAAAATATGTAAAATTTCAGTGTGATAAATACATAAAATATAAAAGCAAAAACAAACCATGAAAAAATATATAAAGGGTTAGTGTCCTTATATTTTAAAAAAAGTTTTGGAAATCATAAGAAAAAATACAAATTACATGCAGCACACCCCCATTAGAACATGAGCAACAAAATACAAAAAA
>PVJD01007818.1:62444-79714 GCA_004026545.1 Mormoops blainvillei
TGTTTCTGTCCAACAGGCAACCTAACCCTTAATTTTGACTTTCTCCGAGGTGAGCCTGCTCAAATAATGAAACTAACCAAGTAGGAGACGGAGACTGGAAACACTGGCATTTTTGATTTTGTGGCATAAAACATCACTGATATCTTGATTTTAGGGACCAGGGCACCAATGAGAGACCTGTGCTCAGAGCCCCGGGTGATGTCCATGACTGAAGGAATATAACCGATGGACTTGAACTGGTAGATATTATTTTTAGAAACCAATAATTGAGCTTAATTTCTAATAGTGAAATGCTGCAACCAGTTGAGAGGTAATTATGCTGAGCTGTTTCAAAGATAGCCATATATGTGTATGGCACAGCTATTCTAGAAGGTCACAGGGGAGATTGCCAGCCACTTACATTCACTGATGATTTCCAAGGAGGGTAGGAAGTACTCGTCACAGGCAATAGACACGGCCATGAACATGTAAAGGATAATTAGGAAGTAGATTACAATGCCTCCATCTGCGCGCTCCTGTTTTGTGAAAAACCCTTCTGGAAACTCTGATGATGGAGAAATAACACACTGGGTGCTATTTCCTGGTAAGGAAAAGGAGGTGAAAATTTGAAGGATGTTAGAGTCACATATTCCAAGCCCACGCAGGGAAATTGCTTGAGAAAACTGCCAAGTGTGGGGTTTCTGGGTGGAATAAGAACGCTGGTGAAAATGTATAAAGCACTTTTGAATATGATGTAGTTGTAGACCCTCAAAAAAAAGAAAGATTAGTCTTTGGGACCCAGAAGATGTGCTTTAATGAAATAAGTTGATGATAGTGGAAGAAGTAAGAAGAGGGACTCATGAAATCACTCTTTCCCCCTATTTCATTTCTAAAAGGGAATTCTGAACCTCTCTTCTTCCTCCAGTGGAAACTATATCCCTGATTATAAAGATTTCTGATATCTGCACAATTTCGTTTTCCCACTTCAGAGCCCAAGTTGTCTACAGGCCCGCAAAGAATCATCCACTGTTGGTATAGTGAATTTCTAGGATGCAAGATTTTTTTTCATTAAGACTCCAGCAATAAAAACTGGAGGCTCTCCTGCTTCACGATATCTATGAGTTATTTTGGTGCTACCTTTGAGAACTTATTTGAGGGATTGGAAGTGTTTCATATCCTTCCAAACGCTAAAAATCAGAGCAAGTACAGGAGGACGCGTAGGCAAAAGAGAATCAAGCGAGAATTTCCCTTTCTTTGTCCCCTCATCTACATGTGGCAGCAGTAGCAGCAGGGGTAGCTGACGCCAATGTCCACCTACCTGTGGCCCTTGGGAGACGCTGGGGCAGGGAAGCGCCTGGGGGAGGCAGGTGTGCAGTAGCCCAGAGGATGCCGAGAAGCAGGGCCCTTCTTGTCCACCGTGGACCCCCCTTTGTCTGCATTTCTGCTGCGCTCTTAATACAGTGTGTAGTTTGAGGAAGAGAGGAAAGAAGGATTAAGCGGGATCATGTGAGGAGTCTCCTTCCTGCCCAATACCCTGCCCGGGGCACATTTCAGCAAGGCCAGCACTGGAGGGAGGGTGATTAGAGCCAGCCAAGCTTCTCTGAGCGGCAGCCTCAAGCCCCAGGGAGGCTGGAAGAGGCAGGAGGGAAGCAGGCAGTCCTTGTCTATAGCTACTCTGGGCCCCAGTCCCTGAGGGCAGATCCAGGAGGCTTGCATTTTATGGGGTCGTTTTATTTAATTTCTGCATACTGGCTCTGCCTTCACCTTTCTCTAGATTCGTAAGGATCTGAGCTTTGCAACTGCTTCCACTTCTCTCCAGCTTTTGCTTCTAGAGTTGTCGGGGCTGGTATATGTGTATTCTTTGGCTAGCCCGGCACCTTCTATATTTCTGTTTTTGCCATTCATCCTTATCTCCAATTAAGGCTAGAGCCAGGGAGGTGATTTTAGTGGAAGAATGACAGTGGCTTAAACCCAAGCAGTGGTAAAGGGGATGGAGAGGAATTGACAGCTTCAAGAGCTATTAAGGAGACAGAGTGGATGCTATTTGATCATTGATTGGCTGTGTTCTCTGCCAGAATTTTTATCTAAAGTGCAAATTCAACAAGGCAAGGAGTGTTCAAATAGAGACCACTATCTTCCCTACCCTGTCGTTTACTGGGCTTGCCAAGGCGTTAAGAACTTGTGGCGGTATCACAGGCTCTGCAGGCAGACCACGTGGTTTGAGTCCTAGCATTGCTACTTACTAACCATGTGACCTTGGGCAGGTTATTTAACCTCTGTATTCCTTAGTTCCAGTAGCAGTAAAATGGCAATGGTATAGTGCCACCTCTACTGAGCTGTGGCGAGGACTGTATAAATGAATGCATGTGATCTGCTCAGAACAGCCTCTTCCACACGGTCAGTGTTATCTATCATTGATCTATGTTATTATTATAATTGTTATCATTATTATTATATTACTCTTGATTGAGATAGAAGCTTCCTGGCCTTAAAGGAATTTTATAGCTTTGCAACTCTCATAGTTCCTTTGCTTTGCAGAAAAAGCAAATGCCCACTAACTTTTAAATTTAGAAACGGGTTTTCTGGAAAAGAGCTGCTTCTGGATGTTTGTGATCTTGGGGTGGTAAAAATTCTCAAACACCCTGTAGTTCTGCTGGGAATTGGTACCCACTATAAACCTCTCTGAAACTGTCATTTCGAGGAACTGGCTATCCAGATGTGTGGTATGGTTATGAGTCAGGAAGGCGCAGCCCAGTAACAGCAGATTCTCAGCCAGCAGAGCTGCTGATGCCGACACCCGCAGGAGGGGGCACCCTGGACCACCAGACATGGCTCAGTACTAGCAGTGGCTAGGGCCAGAGGAGAGGACATTTACTTTTGTGCTGAGTGGAAGTGTTTCATGAGCCTTTTTTCCCCCAAATGCAGTAGTTCAATCAATTAATAAAACTAAACACTATAAACAAACAACACAAAAACTCAAACCCATAGCGAATACTTCAAATACATGATGTTAATCCAGGGAACAGAGCAAGTATTTGAAGATATAATACAATCACAAGGAGACAGCAATGATGGTAGATCCTTAATAAACATTTGTTAATTGATTACATTGTAGTGATTCTTAAATATACATTCCAAGAACAAACATGTACTTGCTCTGAATAACTATGTAATAAAATAAGGATTTACCAAGAAAAGGGAATTTAGAAAGCTAATTAGATTTGCTTTGTATATTTATTCTTCATATTGCAAAAGGATCTTAAAAAGCTTTTCATTGTAAAATAAAGCACAGATGAAGAAAGCCATACAAAAGAACTGTAGTGTATTGCTATGTTATTATTTATTGTTATTTTTCTGTGAACACCCCAGGTTAGGACATAGAACTTTGCCAGTCACTTTAGAAATCCATTCATGTTCCTCAATCTCTGCTCCTCCTTTTCTCTGAAAACAACCAGAATCCTGACTTGTATAATAATCACTTTTGTGTGTGTAATTTTAATAGTTTCTCACCAATCCTTAATTGGGTGTCTCCTCAGGGTAGTATAGCTTAGCCTTAAAAAAAAAGCCTTTTAAGTCTCTTGCAGTACACAGATTTCCCCTCCTTCCTTTTCTTTTCCTTATAATTTATCTGTTGGAAAAATCCAGGGCATTTGATCTGTAGAGTTTCCCGGTTTTGTTAATTTTGTCCTATAGTATAGCTCGATTGTCCCTCATTTTCTACATTTTTGTTAACTGGTAGCTGGATGCAGAAGTTTGATCACCCTCAGTTCTGTCCCTTTGGCAAGACTATAGGCGGTGGTGTGATCTCTCCTCGGAAGCACACACTGTCTCTTATCTCTCTTTTTGTGACATTAGCAGCCTTTCATGCTCATTTGCTTAATCCATTCATTCTTCAGAGGCTGCAAAAGGGCAGCATTCTAATTCTATAATTTCTTCTTCATTTCTTACTTTGGCTATTTTACAATGATATGATTTCTGTCATCTACTCTTTGAGTGTTCAGGGATACCCAGTTCATACAGAAATTATAAAAGACATGCTTGATTCTCTTTATCAGTTCTCGAGATTATTGGTTCTTTGTTTTCTTCTAAATGCAATCAATTAGATTTTTAAAGTTATTATAAATTAATGTATATAAATATATTTGATAAGTTCCAATTGCAATGATCTCTTTTGAAGCTCAAATTTTCTCATCTTTATTTTTTTTATTGTTGTTCAATTACAGTTGTCCCCATTTCCCCCCATGATTCTCCCTTGCCCCACCCTACCCCTCCTGCCCTTAATTCTAGCCCCTTCTGCTTTGTCCATGGGACCTTTATACATGCTCCTTGATGACCCTTCCTCCCACCTTTTTTTGGTCTAGGACTTGACTGCCACATCTTTGTTTTCCTCACTTCCATGTGAAATGATTTTCTCCTGAACTTTTAGAAGAAGGTGTTTTTCAGCATAGCTTTTCTCAGTTCACAGAGATCCCTCTTCTATTGTTTTCTTGTAGTGAGATTTACTGGCTGTGTCCTCAACTCCTACTTTCATTAGGAATTTTTCTTTCCTTTTCCTCCCTGTTGTCTCCATCCTGCTTAGCTTTTATTCCATGAGCAGAAGTTTCAAATCTCTATTCATCAGCCCCGTCCTTGAAGGGAGCCCTGGTTAATCAATTTTTAGAGTTCATACATGTCAGACCTTATTGTGACCCTGGAACTCTCCAACTGTTGGATTGTACCAAACCTTTTTTAGTATTAACTGCTGTTCTCAGGTTCCTTGTGCCTTCCCTGTGCTTCCTCCCACGTAGGAGCTGATGCCATGCACGTTTGATGTCGTGAGGGTGGTGGTTGGTCCCCACTTACTTTTATTTGGAGTTCGTGGAGATAGCTCGACACAATTTTATTTAAAATGCTGTCTGTGGGTCTTTGGATTTACTCTCTAGTTGTTTTGTCTGCTTCTATGTGGAGATTTGGGAAGATTGAAAAACCATACCCTCTTGTCTCCATCTTGAAAAAGTCTTTGCTTTCAACCAGAGAGATTCATGGTTTTGTTCTTATAACTAGAAAGTTCTTCTAGTACACTGAACAAATGCTTTACTTTAAAAAGATCCTCTTTATATACAACATGTAGGAAACTCCTCTATTATGTAAAGTTGCACAGAGCTAAATTGTTAGGTTCACCCTGAGGAAACAAAACATAACTGCACTTCTTAGGGCTTCCTTGTTCTCATTTGTAAAATGCAAGGGCTGGGCTTGAAAATGGAAAGTCTTCTGGATGTTTGTGATCTTGGGGTGGTATTGAAGATGTGACTCTAAAATGGGGTCTTAATTTTTCTCCATACTAGCACCATACTAGCCATTATTAAACTCTAAGTGGTGGTTTGTACCAAAAATGGAAATTAAAGTAAGCAGAGAAGTTCTAGAACAAACCATCTCTTGAAATGGCCAAGTAAATTCACCTGTTACCATGAGTGCCAAGGTGGCTATTGAGCCATGATCAAGTAATAGGCTGGTAGTCATTTCCTTTTAAAGAAGAACACTATGAGAACTACCTTCAGCTTTTCCTCGCTCACTGACAGCCTTCAGGTTCATAATTTTCTCCTAGAGTCCTGGACCTATGCTGAGTTGGACAGCACCTGTCATGCTTGGGAATCAAAGCCAACAAGTATGTGTTTACTAAACTGGAGGTCTTCTGTGCACCATTCAATGCAGATATCCCATCAGTCCTAGAGGCTAGGAGAGTAGTTCTCACTGGCTGCTCAACAGAAGTAACCGGTTGCTTTTAAAATTACTAATGATTGGGCACTTAACCAGAACAGTTGAATCAAAATCTATGGGGAAGGCTCAGGCATGGATATTTAAAAAGTTCTCCAGGTGGTTCTAGGGAGGTTGAGAACCACTGGGGCGGAAATTGCCATCCCTGTGGTATAGACAGTAGACTGTAATTGCCTAAGATCTAAGTTTACATAGTTCTCAATTAAGTAGCAGAGCCAGCATGTAGACAGAGGTCTGTCAATGCCAAAGTGCATGAACATCCTTACCTTCTAACTGAGCCAACAGCTCAGAACGTAAGTGTTGTGAGGGCAAAGCCATGTCCGTCTAACTCCCAGAATCCAACGCAGGGTTGGCTGTGGATGGGGATCAAATAAACACTGTTGAATGAATAAATAAGAAGTTCCACAATGACTTTTCCTTGACAACATCCACAGAACCACATAGGAATACACAGGGTCTTTGTAAGTTGGCCCCTTTGTCCCACTCATCAAAATGCCGTCTGCTGCTGCATTGTCTCGGCTTTTGCCTGAAGTGCTCCCTTATGAAGCGATTCAATTAGCTCTCCAGCTCCACCTGCTGATGCCTCAAACACGACTGGGATTTCCAACTTCCTGTTGGAGGAAACATGGGAAAATCTATTAGGAGCCTTGTGAAATCCGTCATTTGAAAGGATATTTTGATTCTCCTTCATGGAATGAGAACTAGAAATGTTGGCCACTCTCAGCCTGTATCTGCACCCCAAAATGGAAATGAAACTTTTTATATTGTCCCTGTTACTGTGAAGACAGAGGAAGGAAAAGGAAGCTGATGGCTAAGGTTATTCCCATGCTCTGACTCCAGCTTGTTGATACTACTTTTTTTTTTTAAATTGGGAGAGGGGAAGGGAAGGAGAAAGAGAGGGTGAGAAACATCTATTGGTTGCCTTCTAGACGTGCCCCCACCGGAGACCACACCCACAACCCACGCACATGCCCTAAATGGGAATCGAACTGGCGGCCTTTCAGTTTGAGGGATGACACCCAAGTAACAGAACCACACTGGCTAGGGCGATACTACCTTTTTATTATATGATATATTACATAATAAATAAAACTATATAATATACACGTAGAAAAGTGCACGTATTTTGCCACTGCCGTTCGCAAATTAAATATGCAGAGTCCAGTCCCATAGGTAACCTTTGCTAAGGTGAGGGATTAATTGTCACCCCCTTAAGAGCAACCTGGGAAGGCTGGGGTGGAGTGAGTGTCAAATATGAATGTATTGCTGTAGGGAGCCTGCAGTGTCTCAATCATTGGCCCTCCCTCACGTTGCTTGCACAGGAGAAAAGCCTGGGAATCCTCAGGACCCAGAGGTGTCCGCTCAGTCCACCGAGCTCCCTCACCCTTTGTCTAACCATCACTGGAGTTGCTAGCTTGAGCGTCAGCCACGCCTGTGAGCTGGTCAGCATTCCACCCCTTGGTTCACAGATTTATTCGCAAGGTACCTGCCTGCTCTCCCTCACCCTCACTCTTAGCAAGTTTACCAGTAAAAGCCAGGGTGGAGCGCAGGTTTAGAGTATGACTGAAGACTTTCCATTTTCGACCCAGTTCAGGTTGGTCTCATTCATTGCCGAGTGAACCCAACTCAGTGAAAGTTATTCAAAATGTTTTCAATTCCCAAAAGGCCTCCACGGTCTTCTCAAAATTTATATCCTTTTTCCTTTAGACTAGAGGGCATATTCCAGTTCTCTGAATACTAAAGGGGGGTTCAAGTTTTGCAGATCAAATAGTATTTAATAAAGCATGTGGCTGGTGTGGCTCAGTGGGTTGAGCACCGGCCTGTGAACTAAAGGGTTGCTGGTTCCATCCCATCAGGGCACATCCTCGGTTGTGGGCCAGGTTCCCAGTAGGGGGCGTGTGAGAGGCAACCGCACATTGATGTTTCTCTTCCTCTTTTTCTCCCTCCCTTCCCCTCTCTGAAAATAAATAAATAAAATCTTAAAAAGAAAGAGAATTTACATAGCAACAATTCAATTAAAAAATAAAGCATGTTAGAGGGGAAATAATTCTAGAATTAGGGAAACCTGAGTTAAATCTCCCCTCCTTCATTTTTTTCTGAAACACAACACATGTGGATAACAGCACGTGCTTTTTAGGCTGTGTGATTGCAGACCTGAAACATAAATATTCATCCCTTTTAGCCCATCCCAAAAATGGACTATTGCCTTTAGCCAGCTTTTTGATCATGTTACTCCCTCTTTGTTGTAACGCCATGTGATCACGTTTTATGTTACCAGAACTTGGAGGAGCCTTGGCTCTCAATGAAATCGAATGCATTGGGCAGACCATCAGCTGGGATGGGGAGGATTTTTATTAGCTGCATTTACAAAAAAGGGACTATTGCCTTTAGACTGCTTTTTGGTCATGTTACTCCCACTTCATTTGTGCTAGCTGTGCTTTGTCTTTGTTCTAAGAATTTAAGCAGAAGTCTTTTCTGAGTGTTTCAGTAGTTGTTGGTTTACTGAGTGATCTGGAGAAAGACCCACCTCGGAGTGACTTGGTCATTTTATCCTCCAGCTCTGTTTCATGGAGATGTTCTGAGGAGGTGAAAAGTGACTCAAGAAGAGGAGGGACCTTGACATCAACATGCTGGAGTGTGGAGATTTACCGTCTTGTCTTTAATATAATAACCCACCTCAAGGTCTGAGTTTGCATCATCACTTAGTCCGCTCTGTGAAGGTTACCAAGCCAACATGGAGAGATTGATGCATCCTTTACTCTGAATAATAGGGACAAAGGCATTCGTCAGGGATTGTTCAGAGTTTGATGGCCTTAGAGTTTCTCCGCGAGGTTTGGAACGCAAGAGGCCTAGAGCTCTTAGTACTGAAAATAAGAGAAGCTTATCCTAGAGAGAAAAAGCCAGTAAGTGCTTTGTGATTCTCTATGTCCGGAGACAGGCAATTCACATTACTTCACATGCTTTGAAGTTCTCCTTGCCAAGCACAGATGAGGTTGTCATAGGCCTGTTGTGTGTGTTTTGCAGGGAGGGGGGCTGAAGCTGGAGGAGAAGTAGGGCAGTTGACCAGAAAGATCGACCGTTGCAATAGCGTACGTAGCTCAGTGTACCATGCCCATGCAGTCTGTGACTGTTGTTGGGACCAAGACTATGGTCATTCTTCAGCCAGTCAATCTCCTGAAGGCGTGGTCTGCACAAGTCTCTGTGAAAGGGGTCCCTGCATTCCCAATCACTGTTCTGTCTTTAACTAGATATTGCCAAAGAACTAGAACTATATTACTTTTTTCTGGAACCCAAGGATACACATAACTCACCTTTTACCCTTATTTCACTCTTTTTCCAGTTCTCCCCCAAATTGGAAGGTCACTGTGGTACACATGCACATTTGCCTCCCAGATCTCCCTCAAGGGACAACTTGTCCCAGCACCGGGGGTTGCTGTCAGAGGTGGCCTTAAGGGACTGCCTGGGCTGCAGAGATGCCTCACCTGCTGTCATATCCACAGCCCACGTCTAAGCAAGGCAGGGTGTAGAGGCCCAGCCATTTCAGCCTGACTCAGACAACTCTGCTCATTTTGGAGCTCCTCACTGGCTTGGCCAAGGCTTCATGGGACCTGCCTTGAAGTTCAAGTTCTTTCATTCCCCAATTCTGCTTCCTCCTTTCTCCCTCACAGGTGCTGAGCCCGAATAAAGATGACACACCCCAGACTCCATCTTAGTAACAGCTTCAAAGTGCCCTACCCGTGGGAGACTCTAGCCTGCTTGGTAGAGTTCTATGCTCAGAACTCCAGCCCACCCTTCATATGAAAACAGTGAGTTTTAGATGTTAGAAAACACTTTTTCCCTTCAGCAAATCTTGGCTTTGAAACTGTTGTCATGGATAGAAAAACAGACTGATTTTAAAACTCGAAGTTGAGAAATGGCTCCTTTGTTCTGGGTTGTGTATACCTTTTCTTTGAAGCAATGAATGCTACTGATTCCATGGGCAGGCAGCCACAGGACAAGAAGAAATTAAAAGAAAAATAGTTGGAAAGTATTTATAAAACACTGTCACCCTTATATCTATGTTACAGAGCTTTGTAAACTTGAGAGCACCAGACAACCCCCGGTGGTGGTTGCCCTTTTAATAAAGAATGCTGTTTTTTCCACTGTATTACGGTCTGTTGAATAACTGGGTTGGCTCATCTCAGTCTGTCCCTCTGTTCCAGATAAGTCGGGAGGCTGTGTAGACAGGATGAAGAAGCTCCATGAAGGCTGGTGTTGCTCTCATCCAGTTAGAATATTTTAACTTCAGAGATAGAAAATCCCTCTCTTTATCATCTTTTCTGTCCTTCTTGTACTCAGGCGCTTATTTCTTGGTTCTGGAGTGTCCCTCGGATCCAGAGGTTTTCGGGCTTCCTCCAAGGCACACAGAGAACGGTAGGTTCATTTTCAAAGGGCAGCCTCTTTTTCTGTGCCTCTGTGCTTACCTTTGACTGAGACCGTGCAGTTGTCAGTTTGTCTTGTATGCGGACTCGTATCACTGAAAGGTGCGGCCACTGGAGAATCCCCAAAGGACAAGCGGAATTGAATTCCCCTCTAAAAGAATTTAGCTGCAACATTTAGCATTCGCTCAGCACCCCCTTCGCGGACATGGCTGTCCTTTAGAGGGGGTCTTGATGAGAAATGGGAACAGAGCTGCCATGTGGATGGAGTCTCTCAACTGACTGTACCTCGTGGAGAAAAGCTCTTTCTGTGCCTGGGACATTGGACCAGGTCCCAGATATTCTAGCCACATCTCAGAGTTATATCTTTAAGACTCATGGTTTTCTTAAAAAAATTTTTATGAAAGTCATTTGGTTCTTTCGCATGGGAGAGTAGATAGCTCCTAGAAAAATAGAGTATCAATAGTTTTTTAAAACTTTTTTGAACATTTACTATGAGCCATATAGTATCTTAGGTTCTAAACCTTTACAGATACTATCGTGTTTAATCCTTAATAACTCTAAGAGAAAGTTGCTTCTAATATTTATACAGGAAACAGGCATCCATTCTCATTCAGTCTCTCACTGTTTGGAAAGAGTTGTAACTACCTTTTCTTTTTCAGTTACTCAATAACTTTTCGCTGAGCACCGGCTCTATGCCAGGTGCAGTGCAGGTACCGAGGGAATGAGTGCTGAACGAGATGGTCACAGCTCATGGTTCTTGAGGGGTAATACTTGCATATCACATTTTTTGCTGAGGGATAAACCTCACACTCTCTGCTTGCTGCCTAATTCTTCTGCAAGGCTCAGTTGGGAGAACCCAGGTTTCTGGAAAATTTCTATAGGGTGCATTGTATAGAGTCCACTTTCCTTCCAAGTTCCCCATCTTAGTGAATGACACCATCCTAGTGGTCATCCTTGACACCCACTTCTGCCATCTCCTACCACATTTGTCAGTCACTGAGTCCAGATAACTCTTGCTCCGAAAAGCCTCTTGAGCTGACACACTCTTCTCCATGTCCATTGCTACCATCACCCGCTGCCCAGAGTCTTAGAATAGCCTCTTGACGAGGGAGTCATCGCTCTGCCACTCTATAGTCCGCTGTCCTTCCAACACCTGTGTGTCAAGTGGTCAGTTGGATATGGAAGTACTCAGCTCAGAGGTGCAGTCTGGGAGAAGAAGAGGTGTCAGCAACTGAATTTCGTGAAGGGTCACTGAGGCAGGAGGAAAACCAGAGGAATGTGGTATGGGCAGGGTAGAAGATGGGTGGTTTTCAAGGAGGAGTGATAACAGGTCAAGGTGAAATACAAAGCAGTCCATTATGTTTACCAGCACAGACCTCACCGGTGGCCTTGACAAAGAAGTTCCACTGGAGTCCTGTGGGCAGAAGTAAAATTCTAGTCAACCATGAAACCAAAGAGTAGAGGTGGGTTTTTTTTCCTCCTGGGTGTGAAAGAGAAATTCAATAGAGAAATTGAATTAGCAGCTGAAGGAGAATATTAAATGAGGGATTTGGTATTTTGTTTGTTTTTACCATGGGAAATTCTACAGCATGTTTATGCATTGATGAGAATGATCCAATAACAAGCAAGAAATTGAAAATGCAGCAAAGAGAAACGAATCCTTGAGAAGGTGCCGGGGTCGGCTCCTGAGCTCCGAGGGAATATTGGCCTTTGCCGGAGGACCTCTGCTTCCTCCTCTGAAACCATAGAAATGGAGAACATCCATATGGAAAAAAGAGATCTACTGATTAGGTGGGGAGGAAGAGATACATGTTCCTATCTGATGGTTCCTATTTTTTTTCTCTTAAACAGCATTTTTATATTTTTCTTTTTAATTTTATTTTTCAATGACAGTTCACATTCAATGTTATTTTGTATTAGTTTCAGATGTACAGTGTAGTGGTTAGACAATCATATACTTTACAAAATGTTCCCCCTGATATTCCCAGTACTTACCTGGCACTATACATAGTTATTACTATATTATTGACTGTATTCCCTATGTTGTACTTTATATCCCCATAACTATTCTGTAACTACCAGTTTGTGCTTCTTAATCCCTTCACCATTTTCACCAGTCCCCCAACCACCCTCCCCTCTGGCAATGATGGCTTCTACTTTTATAGCATAAAGAACATTTAAAATACCATGTTTAATTCACATTTGAAGAAGGTTTGAAGAATGGGACTGTAAAAAGGTATAATAATCATTGAGACTGGAAAAACTTACTAGGGAAACATAAGAGGAGAGTTGAGTGTTTTGCTCAGTTTGAGCTTTTGATCTTGAATTTAAAGTGAAACTGGTCATCTATATTTTAACTGTGTGTTTTTCCTCCAGTATCTATTTTTTAAATGCAAGTGTGGATAAATTGGACTCAGCTAGGATTGGTTTTATTCCAGGCAAGTGTGATAGCAGAGAGAGGTGCAAAGGAGGAGAGGAAATTTTCAAAGAGGTGATTGATTACAATTACAAACACATGTTCTAATAGAATAAGAAGGAAATTGAAGAGGGAACTTGCTTGGGCATAATAAGAACATGGCTCATGGTTCGGAGGTATCAGTGGGGGTAAAGAATTATGTTCATGAGCTGGAGATGGGGGAGGAATTGTGGGTTAGAGAAACAGACTTGGAGGTGATGCTGACTGTAATAATACCAAGGTAGTGTGTAATAATAAGACTAAATTGGCTATAATGAAGTGGGGAAAAAAGCAATAGGAGAGGAGACAGTCAAGGAGCTGGAAATTCAGAGTTTAGATGCCATCTCCTTTTGCACAAAGCTCTGTGTTTTGCAGATGTCAGTCTCTCTTTCCAAAATGTATGTCATAGTCTGGAGGAAGGGGCTACATTTTTCTTATCTCTGATCCCTAATTCTCAGCACAGTACCTGATCCATCAATACTCTATATATTTACCGAATGAATAAATAAGCCCATTCTTTAAAAAACCTTGTTATTTTTGAATTGAGAGCTACATCCTGGGACACCATTGTCTTACCTCCTCATGGACCACTTTTGCAAGCTGCTTCAAGGGTAATGACATTTACTGATGCCATGGATGCTGTAAGAAGCACTCCTGTTTCATTCTCCATGGTATTTTAACATAGGAGCATACTGAAGAAGTAATTCATTCCCTCATGCAGTATTCCCTTCATTAGGACCCACAAGGGAAATTTTTTATAAAGATTTCATTGCTAGGAAGACCTTGTGACTCTCCTAAGTGAATGGGCGCTTTGTGAGTGTCATAAGCAAATGGCTTTTCCCTTTGCTTTGCCCGTTTCAACCAGATCTGTGGCTCAGGCTCAGCTTTAGAAATTATGAAGACAAATATGATACCTGTTTCTTGGGAATAATTCTACCATTTATCTGATTACCTTTTTTTGATTTCCTCATTTTGGTGATTTCTTCTCAGGTTCCTTTTTCTACTCTAGAATCTCTCTTGAATATTTAATGCTAAAGTGAGCTTCCCAGGTTCAACTGGATGACATTTTTTTTTAACCACTGCAATTGGTTCAAGATTCTGGCAATCATGTGAAAAGCAAGAGTGTTATTTTATAATCTGTAATAATAAAGATTCATCAGATAATGACCATTCATAAATAATATGTGTTTCTGAGGATTTGTGGAGCTAATCTTTTTGAGTTAAACTTAGAATTTCTGCAAAATATAGTGTTAAATATGTTGCCTATTTTAGATTTAATACCAGGCACAAAGTTGCTTGCGAAATGTAAATGCATTTCTGAGCATTTCTCAATTAAATCAAAAGCTCCTATCTGACTTGATTAATTTAACTAAGGAAACTGATGCATTTTTTGAGCATATATTTGCTTAATCACATAATTTTAGGAGTGTGAGGAGAACTAAGTCATGACTAAGAAGTCTGGGAGCCTTGTAAAAACTGCACACACAATAATAACCAGAGATCAAGATGACAGATTAAGGACAGAGGCACTGCTGAGTGAGAAGAATGAATGAAGTGAGAAGACAAATGAAACTCTGTAGGACTAAACACCAAGGAACATTGGACACAAAACACTACAGACAGTAAAGAAAGGAAAGGGAAGAAAAGAGGAAATGTGTTGCAGTGTGAGTTTGGCAATACACAATGTTGGGGAGTCATGAAATACATTGAATACATTAAGTACAATCATTATGAGAAAGTTGGTTCCAGAACACTAGGTGAGACACCCACTATATTTTACAAGAGTCGTTTTCTGCAGATGGAAATGCCCAGCCTGCAGGATGAAGAATGATACACGGGTACAGCTCAGCAAAGGCACTCGCACCAGGGGAGTGAGATCAGGCCACTGCATGTAATTTGCTTAGGGAGAAGTGTATGCTTCTTTCTGTGAAGTTTGATCACTAGTCTTATTAAATGTTGTATATGAGAAGAATAAGATCATTAATGGTATTTTCCATGAAATATATGAATAAATAAATAAAACCCATTAAAGTTTTATCAACAACTGTAAAAATATTCCAGAATAGCAGAAGTTATGTTGGCACAACTAGTTTTACATATTTTTGTAAGCTACCTCCAATCCTTTCTTAGGAGAAGCTTAGTTATTCATTAAAGAACATAAAACAAGACTACATAAAGTCATATTTTCACTACTGGATTTAAAAAAAAATGACTCTGGGGATGGACTGTTTATTATTAGTAGCAGAGCTACTTGCTGTCATACACTGTGTGCTTCTAATATGTTGAACAATATGCTAAACATTTTTATGCTTTATTTAATCCTCACAGCAATTCGATGATAGGTACAATCACTGTTCCCAACTGATGGAATCAGGAAAGATTTATTGAATTGTTAACATGTGCTGGCAACTCTTCTAAAGTGAGTGAGACAAGGACCTTGCTTTCTTGGTGCTTCCCCTCTAACAGAGGACAGCGAACAAATGAACTAACAGGATATCGATAGCAATAAATGCCAGGAAGAATGCAGAGCTGGAAAACTGGATGGAGAGTGACAGGAAATACCATTTTAGACAGGGTGGTCTGGGAGGCCCTCTCTGAGGACATAACATTGGAGAAGGGACTGATAAACAGAGACAGAGTGTATCATTTTACAAAACAGATAACAAAAGCTCAAAAAGGCTAAGCAACTAGCTGTGGTCACACAGATAGAAAGTGGCCCAGCTGGAATTCAAGTCCAGGGGTATGGAACTATGGAACCTTCACCTTTCACCCTTAACTTCACTGCCCCAACATTCTGGACTAATTCCACTGCAGCCCCAGAGAGTGGTATCGAAGGTGAGATGTCAGCCCCTGGAATTCCATCCTCCCAAGTCAGGGCTTGCTGCCTGCTGCTGCTCAGGGTGGCCATCTTGCTATGGCCACCGCAGTGTGGCTTGGCTACAATTTCAAGGCAAACAATAAACACATCTATGATTACCACTGATTTGAAAAACAGCTAGGAATCTGTTTTGCTGTGTGGAAATAGTGGGGAGGGGAGTGCTTTTGGGAACTGTATTGTGCAGTATTGGCACTTCTAAAGGGCTACATGACAATGAACCTGCAGAATGTTCCAATTGCTTGAGGGTAACACGTGTTATGTCCTTTGCCTGAGTCCTACATGGGAAAGTTGACAGCAGTGGAAACACATTTCCCCCCTATAATCTGCTCTCGTTTATTTTCCTTGTCATGCTATCATCACTGCTGGAAGGAGATGCAGACTCTGTTACCATTTACACTATCCAGCCCCCTTTAGTTCAGCTAGAATTCCTGTAACCTTTCCACCTCTTTCTTGGTACCCTCAGTGTATGTGAGAGTTGCTGGCAGTCCCATGGCATGGTGTGTGAGGTCTGGGTTTAATCACTTTCTCTCCAGTCCAGAGATGAGCACGCGCAGGAGGGAAAACCATTCTATTGAGAAAAACCTGGATCTGGATGAGTTCCAGAAGGAACTCTGGCCCCTACATGTGCAAAATAATTGTCTTCAAGTTGATGTGGATCTGAATAGATCTCTGACATTTTTGAAGATGTCACAGATGGGCTCAAAAGAATCATAACCTCTTCATTCGTTTGCCCACTTGTGAATTTATCAGGTGCTTATTAAATGCCTTTGATAAGCACATCACAGTTCTTAACCCGGGAGATACAGAGAACACATAGTCTCATGGGAGAGACAGACGTGAACAAGATCATTGTATTTAGTGTTATAGGTGGTTTAAAAGAGGCATAAACAGGTGATGTGGGAAAAACGAAGAGCGACACTGCTGGGGGATCCAGAAAAGCTTTACAGAGAAGGTGGACCTTGATGGATGAGTAGAATTTGCCAGGGGAGGAAAGAATGAAGGGTAGTATTCTAAGACAGAGGGAACAGCTTGTCCAAGACACAGAAGTCAGACTTGGCCTGACTTACTCAGAAAACAGCAAGGGCATATGAGATGCCCCTGCAGGGAATGGGGGCGGGGTGGCTAAAGGGAAGGCCGGCCAGACCAAGGGCCTCTGCTGCCAGCCCGGGGCTGGGCCTTTTTCTTTCTCTATGTGGAATGGAATTATAAGGTTCTTAAAAAGAAATTTAATCTTTATTGTATGTTTTTCTATTACCGTTTAGTCCCCTCAAACCCCCTATCCCCCAGCAATCACCACACTCTTGTCTATGTTTATGAGTCCTTTTCGCCCAATCCCCCGACTTCCTAACCTTCCCCTAACACACTAGCTGTCATCTGCTCTCCATCTATAAATTAGTCTCTGTTTTGCTTGTCAGTTCAGTTTTTTCGTTAGATCCCACATATGAATGAAATCATAAGGCATTTGTCTTTTTCTGACTGGCTTATTTCATTTAGCTTAATATTCTCTGGGTCCATCCATATAGTTGCAAAGGGTAAAACTGTCTTCTTTTTTAGGGCCAAGTAGTATTCCATTATGTAAATGTACCTAGTTGTTTCATCCACTCCTCTACTGATGCACGATTGGTCTGCTTCCATATCTTGGTGATTGTAAATAACACTGCAGTGAGCACAGGGGTGCTTATGTTCTTTTGAATTAGTGTTTTGGTTTCCTTCAGATATATTCCTAGAAGTGGGATCTCTGGGTCAAAAGGCAGATCCATTTTTAATTTTTTGAGGTATCTCT